>PISW01002271.1:0-279479 GCA_004023785.1 Mungos mungo | reverse complement strand
CAACGTGGCTTTGCTGAAGGAAGGCTTTCTAATGCCTTCACCTATAAGACATGAAGGAAATCCTGTTTTTCAAAGGGAAAGCTGTGAAATAAGGGCTAAAAACAGGGATAATTGGAGATTGCTCACAAAAAAAGGATTAGAGGATTAGTAGCTAAAATATGAAAAGGGCTTACACCCAAGAGACTCTCAGAATTTCCTGATGGGCTGAATGTTTCACTGAACTGGCGAGTTTCCAGACCTCTGTGAGTTCAACAGCTTTTAAATGAGAATTAGCACCAGGAAGTAAAGAGTGCTTGAAAGCTCAAGAAACACATAATTAGAAAAGACCTAAAAATTATGACTCAGTTGTATAATTTTTTGCCTAGCAAAAGTTCATTCTCTGGGTTTTGACTTGATTTTAATAAAATCACTCTTTAAAAAAAATAACGTGGGGAACCTGGGTGGCTCAGTCTGTTGGATTTTGGCTCAGATCATGATCTCATGGTTTGTGAGCTTGAGCCCTGCATTGGGTTCTGTGCCGACAGCTCAGAGTCAGGAGCCTGCTTGTAATTCTGTGTCTCCTCTCCCTCTGACCCTCCCCTGCTCACACTCTATCTGTCTCTCTCTCTCTCAAAAATAAATATTTAAAAATATTTACAGAATAACATAAATTTATTTTCAACAAACTAATTTTCATAACAAAATCCATACTATGAATAGAGAGAAAATACATAAACAGAAGGTGAACATAAACATCTTCCTATTCTGACTCTCTACTTCAAGAACATTCTCCTTTTGTGATTATGTACAATATTAGAAATCATACTGGCTCGCTACTTATAATCATGTATTTTGAATGCCTGCCTGGTACTGTTTTCTCTATGGTCCATAATGGATTTAATTAACTTTATTTTATTTTTTATTTATTATTTTAAATAGTTTACTGTCAAATTGGTTTCCATATAACACCAAGTGCTCTTCTCCACAATAATTAATTTTATTTTAAAGTTGTCATCCTATTACCTCCAAAATATTTAATATGCATTATTTTCATTTTTATCCCATACATAAATATCAAGTGACATATTTTTCAGCCCTTGGTATTATGCTTATGGTATGATTCAAATACATTGAAGCATCTTTAGCTCATTAAATTCTTCTTGTAATGTAAAAGTGTCATTGCAAACATATTTCTAATAAGCTTTAAAGACTCTACTAAAACAATTGTTTGGTCATAAAGCCATTTAAAGAATATTATATAAATTATTATATATTTCTTTTCTGAAAAGACAGTAATTTAAATTTTCTTAAAATTATGCATTTACTCTTACAAAATGTTTTATATTATTTTACATTAAAATCATTTTATACATTTTTTCTTGTGTTTTATGTACTATTCTATCAAATTTAATATATCACTTAGAAGTGTGAAAAAATATGAAAGTAGTGCTTAAAACCATCATCGTTACCCAAAGGGAACATAACTCTGTGAAAACAGTCATGATCAAGATAGGATCTTACCCCCATGACAAGCCTCCTTAGTACTGGCTGTAGGTCATCTCTCCTATGAACATGTAACCAGTATTCTAATACTTTATCCCGTAGTGAGAGAGAATAATGGACTCTCAAAGTTGACCATATCTTAATCTCTGGCACCTATGAATATGTTATGTGACACAGCCAGGACGAGTTAAAATTGCAGAATGAATTAAGGTTCCTCATAATTGACTTTAAATGAAAAGATAATTCTGGATTATCCAGTTTGGCCCAATGTAATTACAAGGGTCCTTGTAAGTCAAAGAAGACAACAGAAATATCAGAGTCAGAGGAGCTGTGACAATACAAGCAGAAGTTGGAGAGAAGTAATCAGTGGCTTTGAAGATGCAGGAACGGTGGGGGAGGAGGGTGGGGGCAGGCCTAAGCCTAGGAATGCAGGCTTTTCCCCCCAGCTACCAATAGTTAGAAAATGGCTTCTCCCTTTGGTCCTCCAGAAGGAATGCAGCCATGCCCACAGCATTGATTTTAGCTCAGTGAGACCCCTGTTAGACTCCTGACCTCCAGGACATTAAGAGAATAAATAAATTTGTGTTGTTTTAAACCCCTAAATTTAAGATAATATTCTACAGCACCATAGGAGACAAATACACATCTTGATTATTTTTATCTTTTTTAATTTTTATATAAATGGAATAAAACAGCATGGATCTTTTGTATCTGGTTTCTTTTACACAGCATTAAAATTTGTGATACTGATGTACGGGCTCTACTTTGTTCAATCCACTGCTGCTTAGTTTTCCATTACAGGAATATAAGCCAAGAGTATGTATTTCTTCCAGTTTTGCCAAACTTTGTAGGTGTTTCCAGTTTTGGACGATTATGAAGAATGCAACTTCAAACCTTATTACACATGTATTTGATAGAGAATAAATAAATAGATAGATAGGCACAGATACATGGAGAAGTACACATTTATATATGCAGTATTTTTTTATATAGGAGTAGAATTTCTAGGTATTAACAGAGGCATACATTTAATTTAAGGGATACAGTCAAAATTTTTTCCAAATGGTTGTACCAGTTTACCCTCCCACAGCTAATATATTAAATCCCAGGTGCTCCACATCTTCAAACATGTAATATTGTCATTTATTTCTTCGCTTGCTTACTTGTTTATTTAATTTTAGACATTCCACTGTGAATGTGGTCGACTATAATAGTGGTTTTAATTTGCATGTGTCTGATCATTCTGTTTTGGCAAAGCCATATGTCCACTCTGGAAAATTTTCTTTCCAGATATTCATGTATTTTAAAAATGCACTGACCATTCAGAATAGCTATGTTATCCCCAAAATGAACTTAGGCTGCCTCCTTGAGTTCACCTCTCGCCTCACCCCTACCCGTGCTGTTATTCCCTGGCAACTGCTGATCATTTTCTTGTTCTTATTGTTTTACCTTTCCCAGAATACAGAATATAAAGGGAACCATACACAATGTAGCTTTTTAAACCTGAATTCTTGCAATGCATTTTTCCTGTTATGTATTTTTTTTTTTTAGAGGGAGCATACCCATGTGAGGTGGGGAAGGGTAAAGGTAAAGTGAGAGGTACAAAGAGAATCTTAAAAAGGCTCCAGATCTAGCAAGGATCCTGAAACAGCTTGATAGCACAACCATGAGATCACGACCTGTGTCAAAATCAAGAGTCAGATGCTAGGTGCTTAATCTAGTGAGCCATCCAGGAGCCCCAGGTGTTGTTATGTAAATTTTTATAACTGAATAGCATTCTTCTGTATGAATGTACCACAGTTTTTCTATTTACTTCTTGATACATATCTAGAGTGTTTTAGATTTTTGTCAATAGTGAATAAAATTGTTATAGATATTTACACACAAGATTTTTTTTTATGAATTTGGATAAATAGGAGTATAAAGTCTGAGTCACATGTATGTATTTAACTTTATGGGGAACTTCCAAACTGTTTTTCCAAAAGCATTGTATCATTTTCTATTTCCAACAACAATATATGTGAGTTACCTATTATATTAGATATTTACTTACATCTTGATTATCTCGTGGTTACTTAAGATTGTATTTTCTTGGTAATGATACTGAGTGTCTTTCCATATGATTATTCGCTATTATATATATTCCTTGGCGAAGAATCCTATTTGATCTTTTGTCTATTTTTTTAAAAATGTGCCATTATTTCCTTATCATTGAATTTTAAGAGTTCTTTATACATATTTTGGGTGTAAGTCCCTTATCATAAATGCATTTTACAAATTTTAAGTACAATCCATTGCTTTTATTTCCATTTAACATGTCTTCAACAGAACAAAATTTTCAATTTTGATAAAAATTCTATCATATCTAAAAATTCTTTCCAGATCCAAGATCATGCTATTTTTGCCCTATGTTTTCTTTTTCTATACATTTTATATTTTTTGTTTTATATTTATGTTTTTGCCTATTTTAAATTAGACTTTGTCTAATTTTTGATGTATGTATCAGGAATGATTGTTTTAATGATTATTCATTTATTTTGAGAGAGACAGAGAGGGAGAACTGGCAGGGGAGGAGCAGAGAGTGAGAAAGAAATAGAATCCCAGGCAGGCTCCATGCTGCCAGTGCAGAGCCTGACTCGGGGCTCGAACTCAAGAACAATGAGATCATGACCTGAGCCAAAATCAAGAGTTAGACACTTAACTGACTGAGCCACCAAGTGCCCCAGGAATCATTTTTTTGCATACAGGCATCCAGTTAGTTCCACATAATTTATCAGAAAGTCTGTTCATTCTCTGTTGAATTACTTTTGTACCTTTGTCTAACAAAAACCAACTGTATCTCTGGCTATATGAGGATACTTCAGGGTTCTTTATTGTCTCTGATAACTAATAATTTTGCTTGCATTTTGTACATTTCTGACCTATTTGGAAATATTCATTTGTGAAGTACTTATCCAAGTTTTTTTGCCCATTGGTTGATTAGATGATATATATTTTTTAAGATTTATTTAAATACTAGTTAATGTATAGCATAATATTTGTTTGAGGAGTAGAATTGAGCAGCTCATCAGATATTATGCTTTTTAAATGTACTTTCCTTAATGTTATGAATTTTTATGAATCTTATTTTTGGATAAATGTCTACTCTTTTTATCAAATACCTATTAACTCTGATTTTTATTAATATATATTTATAAATTCCAGAATCTCATGCATTTAAAATGTAGTGACAACTAAAATCTGGTATACAATCTACCTTACTTTGTATTTTCATAATGTATTGTGCAGCCATTAGTAAAGAAGATAGCACATTTTACTATAATTATAGGTTTATGTGTCTTTCTGCTCCTACTCACTTGTAAGATTTCTAGGGGCAGAAACTCTATTTTATCTTTCTATCTCCAGAACATTGAAGAGTTTTTGTCATAGAATCTCCTATATAACTAGTTGTCCATCTCTATCTATCTATGTATCTATGTACTATATATCTAAGTATCTATCTACCTATCCTCTATCTATCTATAATCTACCTATCCCCAACCATCTATCTATAGAGAGAAGCACTTATTTAATAATGCATTTCCCTCATGATTTTTTCCATTCTCTTCACTACTCACTTACAGCAGGTTATTTTCAGAGGAACCCGTTGTTATTTTTCTTTCTCTTTAAAGAAAAATAATAAATATAGAACTTTTCATTGGAAATGCTCCCAATAATCAGTGTACATTTATCACATGTACTCCCCTCTCTGACCACTGGTTATTAACAGAATAGGTTCATGTGTGTTTCTCCTTCAACATATGTCCTTTTTATTTCCTAATGAGCCAGGACTTCAATATTGTGCTAAACAAAATGTATACCAACCTGACATAAGACATAATGTTCTGCAATTCATTTGACACTGCCAACCCTGTGCACCTTATGGTGTTTGCTCCTGGCTGTGGAAAAAAACATTTTAGGCCTTTAAGAGCCAATTTATTTTTGTCTTGATTGTGATATATAAAACCATTTTTGTAGCATTAAAATGGAAAATTTAACAGACTCTTAATAGCATATTTTCAAGAATATTCCCAATGCAGGCAAATGTTTTTCTTCTGCTTCCTTAAGACCTTGAAACCCCGACTTAGGTAAACTTCCTTTGGTATAAATAAAGACCATAGAGAACCAACGCTGCTTTTTGATCTTCCAGATATATATTCTAAGAGGGCATAAATCCTTTGGAATTTGGGCTTAAAATAGTTTTGAAAAATTGGGGGGGGGGGATTCAGCACATTAAAGGAGTTTTCCCTACTATTTCATGTCCTTAAAATCATATATCACTTCTTCGGCATCGGTGGCTGTAAACCATCTCACGACAACTGAAATATCGATAAACCATAGAATGTAGTCCGTTGTGTAAAGACAGGGCCTGCCTCCTGAATATATCTCTCTAGACTTGCTTGGAGGTAGCTTAGACTTCCCTTAGAGTGATAACAAGTTATCATGAAATAAAATCATTTACTAGTCAATTTAGTCATTATAAACTTAGGTGATATTTATTATGTTCATCCCAGCTCACTACCTCAGCTTCTTGTTCTCATTTTCTGATTATCAACAGCAACAACTACAGGGCAATGAAATAATACAACTAAGCTATGAGACAAAATTGTAAGATTTATACAAGGGGTAGGATGTATGAGAAATCACGATGAGATTATCAAATCTCACATAACACTATTGTCAAGTGATGAACGGGCAGCATTTGACCAGTTCCCATGAAAGAAGGAAAAATGAGAAAATGTATATGATTTTCTGTCTTCACTAGACAATGAGTTAAATACCAAGAGAGATCAATGAAGTTCTGAAATAATTTTTAAGAAATGACACACTTTAAGGTGGGTGCAAAAGACACATGTAATATACATGTTTTCATATGAGGTTTGTAAAAGAAAATCAATATCTGTATATAATTTCCTTAGGAAAAATATGGAATAAAAATGCAATATTCCTAAATACAAAATGAGATAAAATATATTGAGTTTCTTTTTCAAAATAAAGAGATATAGTCTCCACAAGAAAAAAAATTTCCTCTTTTTCATGGATTCACTGAAGGTGGTTTTTACAAACTGGATATCCGATAGGCATAGAAAATGGCATCAGCTTCTAGCTTCCAAAATGATCCCCCTGCTTCTACTTTTGCCTGTTTATAGTCTCTACCCATCAGCCAGTAATACTTTTGAAACTAATATAGATTATGTGACTTTTGTACTGGAAGCCCTCAAGGAGTTTATATTTCACTCAAAATAAAATTTAAGGTCTCCATTATGCTCTACAAGTCCCTACAGGATATAGCCATCTTCACATAATCAACTGTGACCTTTCCCTTCCCCTTCCTTGTTTGTTCACACACCTCTTCCAACCCTGGCTTCTTTGGTATTTTTTGACCCATCCAAACATACTCACTTCCTACACCTCAGCACTTGCTATTTCTCTTGCTAGAATTCCCCCTTCCTTGATCTGTATAACTTGTTGCTTCCCTTTATTTAGGTATTTGTTCACATGTCTTCATATTTATCTAAAAACTATATTGATTATTTCGGCTCAAATGACTCTTCCCCCAAACGACCTGTCCCATGATCATACTTTATTTTCTTTATCAGACTTTGCATCACTGACAGGGCGTATATTAATTTGTTTCTTCTTCTTTTTTTTTTTTCCTGAGCTTGAGGACTTTCTTTTGTTTGCCACTATTTACTCACACCTAGCATTTAGTAGATAATCAATAAACATTTAACTTTGAAATAGAAAAAGAGATTAATGGCAATAAATGAAATGGGGTAGGGAAACAGTTCAAAGTTTCTAGGCACCAACAATCAAGAAATAATGTGTTCTACTTAATGTATTGTCTTTAGTATATGTGCTGCCCAAATGAGCACAAATTTATTATCTTTTAACATGTCTGACTATGGTAGAGAATGCCTACTATCAATAATAGACCTAAAAATCCATAAGTGCCTTTCACACAGGCTTAATCCTTGTAGGAGATATTTACTGTAGGTTTCATAATGAATATAGTAATTGCACCCTACCCTTAAAACTATGAGAAAATTTTGATAGTGGTAATGATAAAAGTAATGTTAGTAATATAATAATCATAGGTATAATTATTGAATACTTGTCATACACCAGATAGTAATATTACACGTACATATACACACATTGAATATATTGTCATAAAATACCCTCTTTGAAAAGCACTCTAAGTATACATTGTAAAGATGAGTAAATCCAGATTTGGGGAAATCTAGAAATATGCTTAAGCTGTGCTCTATGTAACAGAAAATCCAGAAGCAAACCCAAGTCCACTTAACTCTAAAATATTAAAAACATAACCTCCAACAAGGCGATGTTTCCTAAATTGAGTCTCCATATGTAACAGCCATGATGATGATGGCCTCTCCATCTCCTTCACAGAGAGAGGAACAATACGACTACCAAAAAACAATAGCTAATATTTTTAAACACTTACTTCCCAGTTCTCATTCTAGGGATGTTTTCATTTATTATCTGTTTAACAAGATATAAGTGGTATAGAGAGATTATTATGTCCATTTTACACTTGAGGAATATATGACATTAAGTTATTTACACTTCTCTTGTAGTGCTCAGAAGTCCCAAATACCTCTCTGTACCCTCACTCCATAACTGATTTATACTGAGGCAAACAGAGGGCTGTAACACCCTAGGAAGGTCACAGCAGGTGCCTGGCAGGGTGTTCTCATTCAACGCTTCACAGGTATGTGTCTTTATGGGCTTAGACTGCTTTTGGAAAGAGTAGTCCAAGCAAAGTTGATTTTGTAGCCATCAAGAATCATGACTGCAGCAGCACTTAGTAATTAATGGTGCTGGGAACCTAGTCTCAACTTAATAGGAATGTCTAGTAGGCCGAAGAGGACTCATAGGTCCCTCTGGATAGACATGTTAAACATTATGACTGCCAAATATTGTTAGGTTTCTCTGACTGACATCTGGCTTGTACAGTTTTTCTTTCACTGACCCAGTCATATTTTCTCAGATCACTGTCCCACTTTCGTCTATTATTAAATAGAATCTAGGGAGGTACAGACTGTATATCTTCGTCTGCCTCTGTGATTTTTTCACTTATGAAAGTAGAGTTTTCCACTTTTTTAAAAATACTTATTTTTGAGAGAGTTAGACAGAGTGCAAACAGGGGAGGGGCAGAGAAGGAGGGAGGCACAGAAACGGAAGCAGGTTCATGGCTCTGAGTAGTCAGCACAGAGCCCAATATGGGGCTCAAACTCACAAACCAGGGTATCATGACCTGAACCAAAGTTGGACACTTAAATGACTGAGCCACTCAGGCACCCCTAGAGTTTTCCATTTTTTATTCAAAGTGCCTCATGATGGTTTATTAAACCAGATATTAAACTAGTAACAAATTAAAATCTGTTTCACTTTATAATTATTTATGGCGGGTAGAGTCGTCATTTATGGTAGTAAAATATTTCACAATTCCTGCAAACTACACACACACTCACACACACACACACACACACACACACACACACACACACAGTGTGTATGCTTTTATGTGTTTATCAATCAACCCTTCAAAGACAACAGATGTGATTTGTAGTCTTTACTAATTTTCATGATATAAAACCCCTGCCATGGACAATTTCAAACTTCTGTGCTAATTTTCTAGGGTTATCATAACAAAGTACCACAAACTAGGCAGTTTAAACAAAGAACAGTTATTGGGTCATACTTCTGGAGGATAGATGTCTAAAATCAAGCTGTCGGTAGGGTTGATTTTTTTGAAGGCTGTGAGGGGAGTGTCTATGCCAAGCCTCTCTTCTTGACTTTTAGATGGCTGTCTTCTCTAAGTCTCCTCACATCATCTTCCTCTGTACGTGTCTGTGTTCTTTCCTTTTCTTTTACTTTAGAGTTATTTAAATAAACTCTCTTTGAGAGAGAGAGAGAGAGAGAGAGAGAGAGAGAGAGAGAGAGAGAGAGAGAGAGGGAGGGAGTGCAGGAGAGGGGCAGAGTGAGAGAAGGAGAGAGAGAATCCCAAGCAGACTCCATGTTCAGCACAGAGCCAGACATGGGGCTCAGTTCCACGAAGTTTGAGATCAAGACCTGAACCAAAATTAAGAGTTGGACACTCAACCAACTGAGCCACCCACATTCCCCTCTAATTTCCCCCTTCTGTAAAAATACCAATCATATTGGGTTAAGGATCACCCTAATGACCTCTTTTCAACTCGATTACTTCTGTACTTATTACTAAATGGTGCCCCTATTACTAATTTCAGTCATAGTCACATTTTAAATTACAAGGTGTTAGGACTTCAACACATGAGTTTTGGGTGGATGCAATCCAGCCTATAACATTATCTATGTGATATTACTGAATACAGACTTAGGAAGAGACTAATAGTAATACATTATATAGTTTTCCCACCATACACATACAGTGGACAAAAATGATCTCAAGAGAATAGATAATAGTAAAACTTCAAAATATAATTAGAAAGCAATGGGTTGTATTTTGCCTTTTTAAAATAGATTTTATTTTATTTTTTTTAGCACCCAACTAAGAAATTCTTGACATTTAAAGATAGGATTCGAACACAAAAAATAAAATAAAATAAAATATATTAAAATGAAATATAATACATAAAATAGTCTCTTAATAGCCAGTTCAAGAAAAATTATATATAATCTCTCAATGTTTAATGCAAACATAAGTTTCAGGCTTTCATGCCCATTTAATTCCCACCTCTCTTGGAACTCTTCTTTCATAAATCCTAAAAAATCTTTATCCCTGTTCCTTCCACTCAATTTTGCTCTGAACTAAAAGGTGCTCTAAAAAGAAAATCTATTTAAAAATTACAATCTTATGCATTTAGATTTTGATGAACAGTTTAACTTTATATTCAAGGTAAATTTTAGCTTATGTTTAGTTTGAATCAACATCTTCTTATATAGGTGTTGCCCACCTATTAGCAACTAGTGAGTGTATCCATTCTCAGTGGAATTTGTATCTTACAATAAATCATGGACTAACAGGAAAAATATGTGATAAAAATTTTTTTAAGTCTAATATTCATTTTTTTGAAAACACATTTATGTAATATAGTAATTCTTATTTTTATGTTATGGTTATTTTGAAATATAAAATTTAAGAACATTATGTCTATGAAGATTCATCTTTTCATACATACACATATGCATATACTTTTTAAAAATGTATAGATAATTCAAAGCCAATTTTGAGAAAAGAGCCATAAAAACAATTTTAAAACATTTAATTTAATAAAAAAAGAAAATAACAGGCTTTCTAATAATATCGTCCTTGGAAGATCATATGTACAGATTCAACTTTTAGTGAAAAGAAAGTTGTTAAATTTTGTATTTTTGGAAATTATTAGAACATAGCTAAAGTCTACATACTGTTTAAATGGCCATTTGCTATATGAACTATAATTAGATTTATACTTTTTATAAAGTACAATGATAATGTCATTTCTTTAAGCCTCAATAGCACTAATACTTTGGGTATTGATTAAAAAGGAAGAATAATTCCTTTCTAATTATTTTGTAGGCTACAAAGATTTCAATAAATATTGCCAAAGCAGATTTTATTTGTATGACTTCACATAAAACAAATTAAAAAGTTGAGTGATTCAAACATTTTTCCATCAATGTAAAGTAAAAAGTCAGCCATTTTAAATTAATGAACTATTGTGTGCTCTATTAACCTTTAGTTATAAGATATAAATTACATAATCAATGGCCTAATTAAAAAAATAAATATCCACTTCTTTCCTTCCCACTACATCATCATTGAGTTTTTAGATTCTCTTCCTTCTAAATTTTAAAACATATTTCCATGTGATATCTCATTTCTTTTTTCCATAATGACTCTGAGCCACCTAAGATTAACTCTGTTACATCCACCACTAGTGCTACTGGAACGCTCTCCTAGCAGTAGTAATTGTCTCATGCATGTCTTGCTCCACTGCACCATAACAACCACTTTCAAATTAATCTTGCTAAATTGCATATGTGACTATATCATTTTCGTACAAAAAAGTCGTCAATGGATTCCCAATTGCCTCTTTAGGAAAAGCCCAAAATGAGCTGTTCAAACCCTAATTAAAATATTCTACAAAAAAATATCTGAATAGACATTTTTTCAACAGCAATTTACTAAAAGCATATTTTATACTACACGGTACCACACTATTCAGAATACAAAAGGTGGGCAAAACATGATCTCATTTTATAGAGGGCATAGTTTAGTGACACACACAGCAAAATAAGTCAACACAAATCAGTATGATAATCAGGAGTATAGTGTGCTAGGAGAGGAAATATAAAAATAATAATCGACCTGGAAGCCTAAAGAAAATACTCATGTGGAAAGTAATATCCCATAGAATTTATTCTCCCCAGTGTGTTGAGGCTAACCAGAATGCCTTCCTGGTCTGAGGTAGTTTTATTGATTACTTCAGTTAAAGTCAAGGATGGATTTTGTATTGCCTTTTCTAATTTGATGACTTCCATCATAGGGATAACTTTCCGGAGTGTGAATTTAATAACTTTGAAATATACCTCTTGGAAACTCCCTCAAGACTCCAGAGAATGTTTGGAAGAGGTGAATATATTCCGACTATATTTTGTATGTGGGGTGTGTTGTGAAGCCATGGACGCCTGAGGTAGATGTTGTTAGGCAAATATATTTTCCGTGTGTGTGTGTGTGTGTGTGTGTGTGTGTGTGTGTGTGTGTATGTCTAGCAACAAGCTTGAATCCTGATGGAGAGGCAAAGAGAGGGTAGTCTGGGATGCGCAGAGCATCAGAGGGGGCTCCCAGAAAGGAGGAAACAGGTCTGAGGAGCAGCTGCTGTGACCCACCCTTCCCAGAAGCTAATTTCATGGGATCTCGCGAGTACTTCAGATCCCAAAGATATCGATGTCCCAACGTATATCGTAATTGTTATTTTATATGCCAAAAAGGGACTTTGCACTAAAATTAGTGATCTTAAGATGTAGAAGTTTTCCTGGGTAATCTAATTTTGGTTACAAGCATCCTTATAAGAGGAATACAGAGTAAGATTCTACTATAGAAGGGTTCTATACTATGTTTCTGGCTTTGAAGTTGGAGGAAGTGACTGTGAGCCAAGAAATAAATACAAGGAAGACGGATTTAGAACCTCAGAAAAGCAAAGGAACAGATTCTTCTCTAGATTTTTTGGAGGGAATGCTGCCTTCCTGACACCTGATTTTGGATTTTTCACCTCTAGAAGTGTAAGTACATATATTTATGTATGTTTTAAGCCATCAAATTTTTTGGTGATTGACTTCAGCAGCTATAGCAATATAACAGTGTGGTGCAGGCGCTGGAGTCAACCTTTGCTGGTCTCACGTGAGTTGCATGGTAGGGTTAAGGAGGGTGCGGATTAAGTCATGGTCACAATTGATTTTGTGAGTCTGAAAGAGCTATAGCTAGGCATTTTCCTTTTGTGAAGGAAGATGCAGAGCTGATTCAGAGAGGAAAGATTATTGGTATTCTTCCTATCTTCATACCTCCCAGGGTCTAGTGTGTTGTTTTTTTTTTTCCCAGTGCCAGGGCTTTTCCTCTCTAAAATTGCCACAACATTGGTGCGTCCCATTGTAATAGCCAGATATTAGCTTTTTACTGATCATCTTTAACTCACACCCACAGGTTTTCCTGTAAGAGTCAAATACTACAGAAACAAAGACATTTCTTTACAACATTCATCAAGTTCTATTATGTACTGAAATTTGGCCCCCATGGGCCAGTACAGGAAAGTTTAGCAGTAAGCAGTGAACCCAATCAAATGATCATTATTCCTACAAACTAGGACTAGAATATCATAAAGAAAACTGTAGTTTTCTCATTGAAATTCATTGGCTGGTACATAATGTTGATTTTCCTTTTTTGATTACTAAATGATGATATTGATTGTCATGTTTATTTATTATAAGATGTTTAAATAGACTTTGTTTTTTAGAAGAGTTTTAGGTTCAGGGCAAAACTGCATATTAAGTACAGAGTTCCTATATATGCTCAACCTCCACGATCCAACCTCCCCACTCTCAGCCTCCCACATTAGAGTGTGTTTTTGTTACAGCTGATAAAATTATGTGGACACATCATTATCCACCAAAGTCCATAGTTTACATTATGGCACACTGTCAGGGGACTGGGTTTTGTCAAATGTATACTGTCATCTACCACTGTTATGGTGTCATATAGAACAATTGCATTAAACTAAAAATCCTCTGTTCTCAGCCTATTCATCTCTCCCTCCCCTGAGGGAGCAGTCACAGATCTTTTTAGTGTTTCTTTGGTTTTGTCTTTTCCAGAATGTCATAAGGTCAGAATCATGCTGTGCAAAGTGTTTTGGTTTCTCTCACTCGGTAATATGTATTTTGGGTTTCCCTATATCTTTTTTTTTTATTTATTAAAAACAATTTTTTAGAGGACATGTGTGGCTCAGTTGGTTGAGTGTCCAACATCGGCTCAGGTCATGATCACAAGGTTCATGGGTTCGAGTTCCATGTTGGGCTCTATGCTGACTGCTAGATCAGAGCCTGGAGACTGCTTCCGATTCTGTGTCTCTTTCTCTCTCTGCCCCTCCCCTGTTCACACTCTGTCTCTCTATGTCTCTCAAAAATACATAAATGTAAAAAAATTTTTAATAACTTTATTTATTTTTGAGAAAGAGAGAGAGAGAGCGAGCATGAGCTGGGGAAGGGCAGAGTGAGAGAGGGAGACACAGAATCCAAACCAGGCTCTAGGCTCCCAGCTGTCAGCACTGAGCCTGATGCAGGGCTCGAACTCATGAACCATGAGATCATGACCTGAGCTGAAGTCAGATGCTCAACCAACTGAGCCACCCAGGTGCCCCTTCCCCATATCTTTTCATGACTTGATGACTCACTTCTTTTTATATATTTAAATAACATTTCATGTTCTGAATATACCTCAGTTTGTTTATCCTTTACCTTGGTAAAGGACATTTTGGTTGCTTAGAAGTTCTGGCAATTATAAATAAAGCTGCCATAAATATCTTGTGAAGATTTCCATTTGGGCATAATTTCCAACACCTTTGGATAAATATCAAGGAACAAGATCGCTAAGTCAAATAGTAAAATATCTTTAGTTTTGTAAAAACTGACAAACCGTCTTTCGAATGGTTGTACCACTTGCCATTCTCATGAAAATAAGTGAAAGATTATGTGGCTTTGCATCTTCACTAGCATTTGATATTATCAGTGTGTCAGATTTTGGCCCTTCTCATAGGTCCGTAGTTGTCACATTATTCTTCTAATTCACAAATCCCTAATGTTATATATATTGAATATCTGTTCATATGGCTATTTTCTGCCTGTGCATTTTCTGTATTTCTGTGGTAAAGTTCTGGTCTTTGGCCCGTTTATCAATTGGATTGTTTATTTCTTTATTGCTGAAGTTTAAAAGTTCTTTGTCTTTTGGATGTCAGTCTTTAATCAGATATATCTTCGGATATATCCAGATATATCTCTGCAAACATTTGCCCCCCAAATCATAGCTTGTCTTTTCATTCATTTTCTTGACTCTGTGTTTCACAGAGCAAGTATTTTACTTCTTTTATATTTATTTATTATATTTTATTTATATTTATTTATTTATTTATTTATGTATTTGAGAGAGAGAGAGGGAGAGAGAGGGTGCAAGTGATCAATGAGCAGTGACAGAGAGAGAGAGAGAGAGAGAGAGAGAGAGAGAGAGAGAGAGAGAGAGAGAAAGTGAGCTCACCCAAAGCAGGAATTGTGTTCACCTTAAATGAGGCTCAAGCTCACTCAAAGCGGGGGAGAGCAGGGTTTTTTAAAAACGTATTTTAATGAAGCTCAGCTTATCAATTATTTCAATTATTTCTTTCATGGATCATTTGGTGTTTTATTTAAAATGTCATAAATTATACAAATTATACTCACAGTCATCTGGATATTCTTCTATGTTACCTTCCAGTAGTTTTAAAGTTTTACCTTCTGCATTTACATTATGATCTATTTTGAGATAATTTTTGTGAAGGTTAGAAGATCTGTGTCTAGATCCTTTTCTTTTTGCATGTGAATGTCCAATTTATCTAGCACCATTTATTGAAAATACTATCTTCTCCATGATATTGGCTTTGCTCCTTTGTCAAAGATCAGTTGTTTAAATATGAGGGTCTACTCCTGGGCTCTCTATTCTACTCCCTTGATTTTTTTTTTTTTGTAGGGAATCTATTATTTCACCAATACCACACTGTCTTGATTGTGCAGCTTTTATAGTTAAGTCTTGTAGTGGAATGGTGTCATTTGTCTGATTTTGTTATTCTTTTTCCAAATTGAGTTAGTAGTTTTGGATTTTTGCCCCTCCATATAAATTTTAGAATCACTTTGTTGATATTCACAAAATAACTCGTCAAAACTTTAATTAGGATCTTATCGAATCTATACATAAATTTGGGAAGAATTGGACTCTTGACAATATTTAGTCTTCTTATTTATAAATATGGAATTTATTTAGTTTTCTTTTTTTTAAATCTCATCAGAATTCTGTAGTTTTTCTCATATAGATCCACTATTTGTTAGAGTTATAGCTATTTTTTTTATTTTGGGGGTGCTAATGTTATTGGCATTATGTTTTTAATTTCAAATTTTATTTGTTCATAGATAGCATATAAATAATAATTTACTATTGTATATAAGGCTTGTGTCCTACAACTCTGTTATAATTGCTTTCTTTTATTTTTTTGTCATTTGTTTAATATTTTCTACATAGACTTTTTTTATGTAGATGTTTCACACACACACACACACACACACACACACACACACACACACTGGCTAAAATCTTCAGTCCAATATTGAATACTAGTGGAGAGAGCAGACATATTTATCTTGATTCTGATCTTACAAGGGAAGTAAATAGTCTTCACTATAATGTATGATGTTACTTGTGGATATTTCTTAGATGTTCTTTATCAGGTTGAAAAAATTCTCTTCTATAATTCTTTTTCTGAGTGGTGTTATCTGAAACAGTGTTGGAATTTGTCAAATGTTCTTTCTGCATTCACTGAGATGATTCAGTAGTTTTTGTTTTTTACCCTATTGATATTATTTATCATGTCAATTGATTATATTAATTGGTTTTCTCTTGTTGAACATTTGAATAAAGTCTTTTAATGCTGTTTGATTTTGTTCTTATGGGCAGTTGATTGGAATCAGTTGGATCTTTTCAAGGCTGGCTTTTACAATTTATCTGGGCAGATTCTTTATTCCAAGGCTAATTTAACCTTGCTCTCATGGCAATATGCTTCTAAAAATTCTGCTGCTATATCACATATTTTTCTATCAGTCATGCAACAATCTATTTCTACTTGTATGTGATATAAAGACATTGTGCTTTCCATTCATTTCGAGTGATTTTCGCCTCAGTCTTCAGTAGTTTCTCCCACACATGTAAAGACAAAAAACCAGAGGAAAAAAAAATAAAACAGGAGCTTCTCTGTCAAAATCTAAGCAATTTTTTTGTATAGCTCCCTCTATCCAGTGCTTTGTTTAGTAGACCTTATCTGCCTTTGCTTTTCCGGACTCCAACAATATCTGCAACTTAGGGATACTGTCACACTCTCTGGGTTCTGCTTCCCTGGGCCACAGCCTTCAAACTGCCTCCACAAAATAAATTAGGCAATTATAAGGCCTATCCTCCATCTCTGTTCTTTTGTATCTACTTTGATTCCTGGAATCCAAAATCTGAAAACTATTCTTTTCATACATTTTGCCCAGTTTTCTAGTTGTTTAAGACTGGAAAGTAAATATGATCTCTATGACTCCATCTTGGATAAGAATGACATTTCTCTTCTTATACAATGATTTACTTATTTATCTATGTTAATGTGATATATGGATAATTTCTAATGGATTTCTATTCTATATAGTGGGTTATAGCACTATTTATAACCATACACAGATTGTTGTGTATTTATCCAATTGGAGATTCTTCAAGCTGGAGTCTGTGTTTTTCTGATACAACCCCATCATTCTTTGAATATTTGTTTTCTTGCACAAAAAGATGTCCTAGGAATATCTTGCACCTTTATTTTTAAATATTGTTTTGTTTCTTCATGCCTTTCTGGAGTCAGAAGTCACTTTTCTCTGAAGTACCCTGGCTGGATTTAATGAAGAACAGTATTTCAAATCTAAAATCTGGGTCCTAAACTGTGTTTATCTATCCCCATACCATACTGTGCCAGCTTTGTACAGCTTCTCTTTATTCAAACTGTATTTCCTACATAAATGTTTCATAGTTTCATTAAACTTACCTTTTAGCATTTCAGGCATAAGCTATCCCAAGTTTTGTAGGTTTCTTTCTTGCCATTAATGAAATGTCTTCTTTATATTCAATTAGTTTTAGTTATAAAAATAAGTTGCTATCATATATTTAGATTGTATTCAAGTACGTTACTAAACTTTTAGTAATTATAATTTTCTTATTTTCTTAGATTTGCTTGGTGTTATTTGAAAATAGTGACTTTCGTATCTGTTCCATGAGTTATAACTCATAATTCTGTTTCATGTCTTTATACTTTTATAACTAAACTGGAAATTAAAGATTAAATATATTAGTATTCTTTTGGACATTTAATACAGATAGGTTGAATAATATTCTACTTGAAAATAAATTTCATAAGATCTCATTATAGACTTCTGCTACCAAAGATACCCTCTGTACCTTTACAATATTTCATCATCCTTATGGGTCCTGAAATTTTCTGTAGCAAATTATCCCAGTCTGGGTCTCTGTTACACATAACAAAATTTGTAAGTGTATTAGTACTTAAGCAAGCCCGCTAAGAGAAAATCCACGTTACATAAAGTCAAATAACCACGTTACTGCAGGGCTCATCAGAGCCATCACAAATCTAATGTGCCCTATGATCCTGTGGGTCTTGTGTTGAAAATAAGGATAACATTTGACCTTGAAATACTTTGTTCTGCCTTTCTACTCTTAACAGCTCTCCGAACTGAGATTTGTGGAAAATCCTTTAGAAAAGAATATTCTCTGACTTGGCTGTTCTTTCTTGTTCTGATACAAAATTTTGTGCAAAACTTTTTTTTTCATCCCTCTTTTAAGGATTTGTTTTTATAATTGGAAAACCTTATGTTTTCACTTACATAATAATTTAAGATATGCACATATTGGTTATTTGCCTACAACTCCTCTCTCGCAAGACGCACATATGTTAGCAATGATCTAGGGCCACAGTCAAACAGTATAAAGTTATATCGTTTAATAACATAGGGAACAGGTTAGCTGTAGGATGTAATATATATAAGAATATTGAAATCTGACCAGTGCAACATACTGAAGCTGATCTTTAAAACCCTTTTATATATTCATAATGTTATATGTTTATGCATATAGGTAATGTATAAGTTAAGTTGGCATTTAATACTTAGTGTCCTTGAAAAAAGGACATTATGCTTCATTTGAACAAACTTTAAAGTGGATTAAGATACAATTTTTGTTTATCCCAAAGGTCTACTTAACTATATAATAATTTTTACCAATGAAAGAAAATTGATGGTTAATACAGTCACTTCTTGAATTAACTTGATTAATTTTACTGACTGTATCTTGTCATCTTTGCAGTCTGTGATTTGACCTATATGTTCTCTCAATCCCTTCTGTTTCTGTAAATTTCTATGAATTTTCCTCAACTAAAGCTTAAAAATAATTTGCCTTCTACCAGATAGGAAATCAAATTGTATGAAAATGTGAGAATTTGCTTCAAAACAAATAGGCTCTTTTCTCCTTTGAACTGTCTGTGATCTCAGAAGTTTGACACTGGCTGTATTCGGATAATGCAAATAGCCAAGTCATCTCCTGCCTCTGTGACTATTTTTGGTTCTCTTTCTTGTAGAAATGGAAAGGGAAAATAACTTTCCCTCACTAAATATCACATTGTATATCTAACCACACAGGGCATTCAGTCTTGTTGCTATGGGAGCATCTGGCGCTTTGCTTGGATGATCTTGGGAATTGAAACTTCAGCAGCCAAATGAGTTCCCAAGAACTTCTAGGGCCTTGGTGGATAGGATTCTAATGAAGATCAGTTCACATTTTGTACATGACTTTCAGTAGAAAAAAAAAAAAAACCAAAAAACAAAAGCAAACCTGAAGTTGTTCAAAGCGCCGACATTGTAGATTTTGTGGCAATTAGTTGCATGATGCCAAGTCAATCATTTCAAAAGGATGAAACTTGTTTTCAGCGTTAGTTTTCAGTTTACTGCAGTAAGACTAGTTAAAATGCATTGTGGTATTTAGAAATATTCTGAGTGATTCATTTTAAATAAACGCTAACTGTTCAACTTTTACTTTGGCTCTCTCTTTTCTGCCTCACATTTTAATGTATCAACAGTGAGGAAATTCTTTTGAAAAAGGTTTGCTTCCATAATAATTTTGAGTTTGTTTTGTTCTTATCTTTGCATTTTCCAAAATATTAATGTTTAGAAGATTCTGAAAATTCTTTTAGTAGCTCATAAAAATTTTGGTAAAATGAATAGCATATATTGATATCTATAGCATTATCTGTTAGATAATAAAATTTACATTTTTTGTGGGTAGTGATTGAGAATTTATAAGTTAATTTTATAACATTTATTTACTTTTGAGAGACAGAGAGCAACAGAGCAGGGGAGGAGCAGAGAGAGAGTGAGACACAGAATCTGAAGCAGGCTCAAAGCTCTGAGCTGTCAGCACAGAGCCCAACGTGGGGCTCAAACTCACAAATCGTGAGATAATAACCTGAGCTGAAGTCAGACACTTAACCGACTGAGCCAACCAGGTGCCCCTGGAGAAGTTATAAGTAATTTACATTTATAATCCTACTTTGGTTACCATTCTTGCTTTTTAATTTTATATTTCTGATTTTCACTGGCTTACAGTTAGTAAATTACACTTCTATTTTGTTTTTCACTTGCTAATAATTTATTCCTTAAAGTTATTTTATATATTGTTACTAAAGGAACATTTTACACTATTTTTCTTTCCTCATGTGAACAGTTTATTTAAGAATACAGAATATTGAACAGTTGCTAGCGTGTTCACTTATTTGTTCAATGCTTTTGCTTCAGCAAATTATCAAAATTAACTTGAATTATAATGTCAGCATTTATTAAACATTTGCCTATTGTACCCTAAAGTAAATTAAACTAAACTAAAACAATACTTTATTTTACATGTGCTTGGTAAACAAAGCACTTGTTTTTCTTTGTTTGTTTGTTTGTTTTGGAAGAGAGAGAAAGAAAGAGACCAAGGGAGAGTTAGAAGGGTAGGGAGAGAGAAAATCCCAAGCAGACTGAATGCTGTCAGCTCAGAGCCCAGGACCGGGTTGATCTCTCAATTTCTTGAACTGTGAAATCATGACCTGAGCTGAAATCAAGAGTTGGATGCTTAACCAACTGAGCCACCTAAGCTTCCCAACAAAGCACATTTTTAAAAAATGTTTTTTATTTATTTTTGAGAGACAGAATGAGCAGGGGAGGGTCAGAGAGAGGGAGATACAGAATCTGAAGCAGGCTCCAGGCTCTGAGCTGTCAGCACATAGTCTGATGCGGGGCTCAAACCCAGGAACTGTGAGATCATGACCTGAGCCTGAGCCGCACATGAGCCGAAGCCAGACGCTTAGTGACTGAGCCACCCAGGAACCTGCCAACAAAGCACTTTTAAAATAACTTGTTATATGGGGCACCTGGGTGGCTCAGTCGGTTAACCATGTGACTTCTACTCAGGTTGTGATCTCGTGGTTTTTGAATTTGGGCACTGCTTCGGGCTCTGTGCTGACAGCTCAGAGCCTGACCCCTGCTTTGGAATCTGTGTCTCGCTCTCTCTCTGTCCCTCCCCTGCTTGTGCTCTGTGTCTCTCTGTCTCTCAAAAATAAATACAAATTAAAAAAAAATACCTTCTTTTAAACTAGATTTAGGTTTTAAACCTAGATTTAAATATTAAATTAGATTTAGATTTCTACTGGTGAAACATTAGGTTTTTATGTTTTGTTTTGTTTTGTTGTTTATTGTCTCCAGCTTAAGTTCTGAACTAAATTCAACTGGAGTAGGCAACTTTGTCTCACTCTTTCCCTCCCACTCCTTTTTTATTTTTGTTTTCAGTCAAGAATTATATGAAAGCTTGAAGTGATATTGAAAATTGTACAATTTAAAGATACAATAACACATCTTACCAAATGAAGGCTTTATACCTCTATACACTCATAAATGTTTACAGATACTATATACAGTACATATATATTTAATGGATTATGTATATTACACATATTTTAATTTCTACTCCAACTCAGAATAGTTTTCACCATTCAAGGTGTTATGCAGTATAATGGACAATTTCCATTTTACTTGTCCCTTAATACCATAATCAGGCTGCTGGGCCCGTGATGTCATAGTTATCTCCTTTTTTTTGTTTGTTTGTTTGCTTCTTTGTTTGTCTGTGTCTTGGCACAAAGTCAGTATGTAAATAGAAACTGAAAAGAAATTTATAATGATTAAAAATAAAAAAACAAGGAGAATGCCATTTACGATTGCACCCAAAACCATGTGATACCAACGAACGAACCTAACCAAAGAGATAAAAGATCTGAAAACTATAGAACAGTTTTGAAAGAAATCGAAGATGAGACAAAGAAATGAAAAAACATTCCATGCTTATGAACTGGAAGAACAAATATTGTTAAAATGCCTATACTATTTAAAGCTATGTATACATTTAATGTGATCCTTATAAAAATATCACCAGCATTTTTCACAGAGCTAAGACAAACAATCCTAAAGTTTGTATGGAATTATGAAAGACCTGAAATAGCCAAAGGAATCTTGAGAAAGAAAAGAAAACTGGAGGCATTGCAATTTCAGACTGCAAGCTGTATTACAAAGCTGTAATCATCAAGACAGGGTGGTACTGGCACAAAAACAGACCCATATTGACAGATTAGAATAGAAAACTCAGAAATGGACCAAAACTATATGGTCAATTAATCTTCAACAAAGCTGGAAAGAATATCCAATGGGAAAAAGTCTCCTTAACAAATGGTGTTGGGAAAACTGGACGACAATATGAAGAGGAATAAAGTTGGAGCATTTTCTTACACGATACACAACAATAAATTAAAAATAGATGAAAGAGCTAATGAAATGTGAGCTAGGAAAACTTCAAAATCCTAAAGAACACAGGCAGCAACCTCTTTGACATAGGCCTTAGCAATTCCTTACTAGACACATATCCAGAGGCAAGGCCAACAAAAGCAAAAATGAACTATGAAGACCTCATTAAGGTACAAAACTTCTTTACAGAAAATAAACAATCAACAAATCTAAAAAGGCAGGCTACAGAATGGGAGAAGATATTGAAAATGGCATATCTGACAAAGGGTGAGTATCCAAAATCTGTAAAGAACTTACCAAAATTAACACCCAAAAAACAAATAATACAGTTAAGAAACGGGCATAAACCATAAATACACATTTTCCAAAGCAGACTTGCAGACGGCTGACACATGAAAAGATGTTCAACATCACTCACCATCAGGGAAACACAAATCAAAAACACAATGAAATACCCCCTCACACCTGTCAGAATGGCTAAAATTAAGAGCACAGGAAACAACAGGTGTTGGCGAGGATGTAGAGAAAGGGGAACCTTACACTGTTGATAGGAATACTAACTGGTGCAGCTACTGTGGATAACAGTATAGAAATTTCTCAAAATTTAAAAGTAGAATTGCCCTATGACCCAGCAGTTGCACCACAAGGTATTTAACCAAAGGATACAAAAATATAGATCAGAAGGGTGCATGTTCCCAGTGTTTATAACAGCAGTATCAACAATAGCCAAACTATGGAAAGAGCCCAAATGTCCATTGATTGGTGAATGGTTAGAGAAGATATTATTTATATATGTACAGTGGAATATAGTCAGTCATAAAAAAGAATAAAATTTTGCCATTTGTAATGACATGAATAGAGCTAGAGAATAGTATGCTAAGTGAAATAAGTCAGAGAGAGATAAATGCCATATGATTTCACTTATATGTCAAATGTAAGAAACAGGGGTGCCTAGGTAGCTCAGGTTGTTAAGCATCCAACTTTGGCTCAGGTCATGATCTCATGGTTCATGGGTTTGAGCCCCACATTGGGGCTGACAGCTAGCCCAGAGCCTGGATGCTGTCTTCAGATTCTGTATCTCCCTCTCTCTCTCTGAAACTCCCTTGCTCACACTGTCTCTCTTTCTCTCTCAAAAATAATTAAATAAATAAATAAAACATTAAGAAACAAAACAAATGAACAAAGGGGAAAAAAAGAGAAAAGGAGGCCAACCAGGAGACAGACTCTTAACTGAGAACAAACTGATGGTTATCAGAGGCAAAGTGGGATGGGGGCATAGGTTAAATAGGGGATGGGTATTAAGGAGGGCAATTGTTGTGATGAACCTTGGGTGTTGTATGTAAGTGATGAATCACCAAATCTACTGAAATCAATATTACTCTATATGCTAATTAACTAGAATTTAAGTAAAAGCTAAAAATAAAGAAAAAGAAAAAGAAAAACAAAGAAAATTAAGGTGATAAAACTGCAAATGCCCCTTTGGAACATGTATTAGTCGCATACCTGCACACATTGTAGAGCCAATTTCTTAGGAACATTTTGACCAAAACTTCAGCTTTTTATATATTTATATTTATTATTATTGTTAATATACCTAGGTCAAAGTATACATACACATATGCTGTATATTTATGAATATATAATTATATAACTTGTATATAAATAATATATATGAATTTTACTATTACATATACAAAATATATACCTACTTTTGCATATACATACTGTTGAATGTATTATGTATTTTGTACATGTACATTTTTGTACATCTATATGTAAACATATATACAACATATATATATATATATATATATATAACTTTACTTGCATTTAGAAATATTTAAGCCTTTAATTGATAAGATGTGTTATTTATGCCTTTACATTGTATAATTTTTCAATATCTCTCTACCTTTTACATTTTTAAATTCTTAACCAAGATAAAAATAGATGGGAGGAGAGTGAGACAAAGTAGCCTACTCAAACTGAATTTGGGTCAGAACTTAAGCTGGGAATAGTTAAAAAAAATTCTAATATTTCACCAATTGAAATCTAAATGTAACTTAAAATTTAAATCTAGATTTAAAATTTAAATCTAGTGTTGGGAAATAGGACATTGGACCTTAGTTCCCAACCACTGTAGTTGTGTATGAAATATCCTTATTGGACTTCTGCTCCCAGAACGCTGGGAACAAGGGACTTGATGAAGTCCCAGGAGGACCTGCAGGACAGAGCTTTCCTGGTCATCAGCCAAGAGTGACAAGAAGCTACAAGATACGCCCACACACAGTTGCAGGCTGCTCCTGCTTCGCCCTCTCTGACTGTCTCTATTGTTCTAGTTAAACATTTACTGCTGACTAAACGTCAACCATGCTCTCCAGGCTTGCAAGGAGGGTGTAAAATAAGACGCTGTTCCTAATAAAGTTTGCCATTAGTCCATTTGCTCTTGGTCCCTCTCCATCTCTTTCGGGGAAGTCCACGGGGCCCAGCCTCCCTGGGCCCGTCCCTTTTCACGGTGCCCAGCCTCTCTGGGACCATTCACGCTTCCCTTAAGGAAGGAGCTTGGTCACGTTCCTGGGGCTTGGGAACGTCCCCGTTTCCATTAGCTGCTGGCAGCCTCTGGAAACGTCATTGCATCTCGCTCGTTGTCTCTCCAGGAACCTCCCACAAGTGGCGCCCAGACATGTCTGTCATCTGCAGAGAGAAAGGAATAACCAGAAACCGCCCACAACAAAGTAGCCGGAAGCCATTCATCCCATTCGTGCAATTTCGCAAAAACAGGAATATTGAGGTGAGAGAATGGGGTGGTGCAGAGAAATGGTGCTGAGCACATGAAATAAGGATCTGCGCTCGGTGGCAGGTTCAAGAAGTGAATAGCATACAGAGCTAGATGTACGACCGTAGCCGGTGGCTATTCCTTCAGGTACCACTCTCCCTTTTATTTTTTGCAATTGTAATTTGAGTGTTTGATGAGCACGCTCAATGGCTTGACACCGAGGGCTGTTAGGAGTGCCACAGACATGGGTTATAGACCATTCCGAAAAGAAAGCTGCCATGCTAGCGGAAGTATAAGCTGGCGCATTGTCAGTTTTTATTTTGGTGGGTAACCCCAGAACAGAAAAGGCGGAATACAGGAACCGTTTCAGGTGCTGAGTTGTTTCACTTGAAAAAGGGTGAGCCCAAATAAAACCAGAAAAGGTGTCAATTAACACGTGAATATATCAGAGGTGACCAAAAGGGAGGTAATGGGTAACATCCATTTGCCAAACCTGATTGGGTTTTGTACCCCTAGGGTTAATTCCAGATGGGCCATGGGGTATATGTAGAGGTTGACATGCAGAACAAGAATGAATGATGGCTCGAGCCTGAGAATATGGCATCCTATATTGTTGATGAAGTCGTCCTGCATTGGTACGCAGAACCTGATGTTCTTCTTTAGCTGCTAAGAAACCACAATGGTCAGTTCATGTATCTGCATAATTATTACCATGTGCTAGTGGTCTGGGAAGTTGAGAATGAGAACGAATGTGGGTAATGAAGAATGCTGAAGTTTAACAATGGATAAGAGATTGTATACTGCGAGGAAAGGTGATGATGACGAAAGAGGGAGATTGAAATACAGTAAATGGACTATTTTTTTTATGGCATGATAGGTATATTGAGAATGAGTGGTTAAATTGAATGCCGTAGATTTATTACGCAAAACAACGTAGATAGCATATGATTTTTTTGTTGAGTGGAAGTGTAAGGTGTAGACATAACATAATATTTAGCATCATTCTTGTAAACTATAGTGATGTTATTGTTTGTGGCATCTGCAAAAAATGTGGGACTGTTAACAGGAGACGGACTAATGACATCTTGAAACCACCAGAAATGCTCTGAAAGTAACGATTTAATTTAGGTATGAGTTTTGACATATAATACTTTAAATAATTAGACTGTTAGGTAGTGACCTTATACCAAAACATTTAAATTTTAAGAATTGTATAAGTATTTGGGGGATTTTAGCATTTACCCAGGTAACATAACCTAAGGTTTACCATTATAGATAGTTTTTTGAAGTAACAAGAAATTATTTTTAAAAATTTTAATGTTTTTTATTTATTTTTGAGAGACAGAGAGAGACAGCGTGAGCAAGGGAGGGTCAGAGAGAGAGAAGGTACAGAATCTGAAGACAGGCTCCAGGCTCTGAGCTAGCTGTCAGCACAGAGCCCGACGCAGGGCTCGAACCCAGAACCATGAGATCATGACCTGAGTCTGAAGCCGGATGCTTAACTGACTGATCCACCCAGGCGCCTCTAAGAAATTATTTTAAAAGTGCAGTTGTTTTTTGAGACTTGCTTAGCCATGGCTTAAAGAATAGAAGCAGTAAGGGCACCTGGGTGGCTCAGTCAGTTAAGTGTCTGACTTCATCTCAGGGCATAATCTCACAGTTCATGGATTCAAACCCGACATCGGGCTCTGTGCTGACAGCTCAGAGCCTGGAACCTGATTCAGATTCTGTGTCTCCCTCTTTCTCTGCCCCTCCCCTGCTCAGGTGCTATCTGTTTCTCTCAAAAATAAACATTTAAAAATTAACAAAAAAGAAGACTAGAAGCACCAGAAGCCAAGATAGGTATCTTCTGATTGTTTATATTTTCAAATGATTTGCCTACGTTTTAATTTTGAGAAGATATCGATAGTATACATACTATACGTTATTCCAGGAATTTGATGAATTTCTGTACCGCACATCAACATTGTCTCTAAACTCTCTGTTAGATAGTTTCCTATACATTATATTTTATTAGTTTTCCTTTTTGTCTGTTCCCTTGTTCAGACACCACACTATTGGCACATGTGTCATCTCAGTTGTCTGAGTTCCACATTTACCAAGTTTGCTCTCACTGTACTATCTTGCTGTTTCTTTCTGCAGCCTTTTTTATTGCTTCCATTTAGATTTTGTACCATCTTTCGACAACTCACTCAAATTTATTATTCCCATTTTCCTCTCAGCATTTTATTTTCTTTTTCCTATCTCTTACTCTTTTATACTAGGATTTGTAAAGTTTTTATTGTAGATGGTTTGTACATTTATTCTATACTCAAAAAGTAAGGTTTTTTTTCTTAATTTTATTCTCTGGTTTGTTCTGATTAGTTTTCTCACCCTTGTAGTTAGAATGGTCAATGTGTGCAAAATATGGGACCACAGGCAATGATACAGACTCTGCTTGATTTCTCTGCTCTCTGCTTATTTTCTGTTAAGATCAATTATATATATTTTAAGCCGGAGCACTTACTAATACCCCAAGTTTACTTCTAGGCAGTGGGTTCGCTTATTTAGGAACCGTGATGATACGGCTTTCTGCGCTAGGTCTCTGGAGGGCCCTCACACATACATACATATGTATCTCTTTTGAGTGAATAGATTATGAATCATCACTCCTTTTGCATTAAGGCAATTCAGACTAGGTGTCATAATTAGCAAGCGAAATTTCAGACCTCATTTTCCCCTTCTGCTGAGATTATAAGTATAGTGTGCAAACTACCCAGTTATATTCAGCGGCCCTGGTTGCAGTCTTGCTGCCTAAGTTACCTTAATAGATGTTTGCTCCTGGATAACCTGAAGCACTCAGTAGTTTATCCTTTACCATTGATTGTGAATAGCTACCTGCCTCTCAATAGTACTATATATATAGTATATACATGTACACATTGAACTAAGGTTATATTATATATATACTTTCATGTACACAGTAGAAAGAACCTTGAGATCAGTGCTATTATAACAAATACATATTATATAATATTATACATAATATATATGCATAATAATGTGATGCATATTTAATATATGTAACCTATAAACATATATATTTTACTAGTATATATACTAGTAAATATACTTGATATATGTAAATATATAGAATTTATAGTATTTATATTTTCATATATATTGCTCTATATATTATATATTTCATATATTTACCAGTTAACAACTTTATAATGTTTACAAAAAAGATAGATGAAGCAACTTGATAAACCACTACATAAATCCAAGCTTTAGGGTCTTTTTTTGAGACACCTGTGTAGCACTTGATTGAATGTCCAACTTTTGATTTCGTCTGGGATCATGGTCCCAGGGTCATGGAATGAACCCCATGTTAGGCTCCATGGTGAGTGAGGAGCCTGTTTAAGATTCTCAGGGCACCTGGTGGTTCAGTTGGCTCAGGTCATGATCTCACAGTTCATGGAATTGAGCCCCACTTGGGAGCCTGCCGGGGAGTCTCTCTCTGCCCCTCCCCAGGGCATTTGCACTCTCTCTCTCTCTCTCTCTCTCTCTCTCAAAATAAATAAACTCTAAAATAAAAGATGCTCTGTCTCTCTCCTTCTGCCCGTCTTCCCAATTCATGCTCTCTCTCCCTTTCTCTCTACCTCTTTGTCTCTCTCTCTCTTTCCCCCCAAGTTAAAAAACAATAGATTCTTTTCTCTCTTTTTTTTTCTTACTGTTACTTCTATTAAAAATTAAGTGCCATTCTTCTCTTGTTCATTGGGTATCACAATGTGTGCCTGGGCTTCGACATTTTCAGAAGGTGCTTAACCAGCAAAGATACCCTCAGACTTTAGATTGAAAAAACACAGTGTTATTGGATAAGAAAAACAAGAAATCTCTGTTTCCTTAATTCTTCAAAATGTCTTTCTTTTAAGAAGTTATTCAGAATGAATTTCTACTCTTTCATCTGATATGCTAATCTGAGTGTTCATTACAGAATATTGTTTGTGTACTTTGAAAACTACTTGGGAAGCATTACATGACAGCTGTCTTCTTAAAACCCTCCCAGAAATTAGTTCTTCTATTTTGAGAAACTATCCCAGTGATCCCAATACAGCTCCATAAATAAATATGTAAATCTATTTCAGAATTATCCACAGACTGTATATTATAGATATCTGTGACTCAAAGTACTTGCTTACTAAAATATATACCTACACACAATGATAATATGCAAATGGTTTAACTTGATATAATTAAAGTAATTAAAACTAATGGTGCAATAAAAATAAAAGACAGGTAGATAGACATACATGCAAAACTTATTCATAGTAATAACTGCTCTGCAATTAAATTTTCCTCAATAAAGTTAACACTTTCCATTAAAGAACTCCATGTAATTCACTCATTTAAATATTTATGTTATAAAATAAACATCTGCTTGTAATAAAGTTCATTTTTACATTTTAACACGAGTCTACTGAGAAAATTCTTTCCTGAAATGAATGAAATCAAAATAGAGACAGAAACTGAGAATGCCAAAGTTACCATAAAATTATTAAATGGTAGAATATAACTTGCCAAAGTTACCATTTTGAATATTGGTTGAGAAAATTATTACATATGGAAAATCAGTTGTGTAAAATAAAACATTGTAATAAAGACATAAATGTTCTGTTGCAAGTATAATTTTAAATTATTAAACTATATAATATAACTTGTAAAAAATTACTTAAAATAACATTGAAATTTCTATTTAGGCACAGAAAATAATACCTTCTAAATCTTTGCTTTTATGCTTCTATTACAATTGGTCGCTCTACATCCTGCTAACATTTTGTAAACTGCATATTGCGTATATTGACAAATTCATATGTAATTGGGAAACGACTATATCTGATTATAAATACAGATAAATTGCAGTAAAACGTTTTTTATGTAATTTTTTATGTTTTTAATTTATTTTTGAGAGACGGAAAGAGACAGCACAAACAGGGGAGGGTCAGAGAGAGAGGGTGACACAGAATCTGAAGCAGGCTCCAGGCTCTGAGCTAGCTGTCAGCACAGAGCCCAACGCGGGGCTCGAACCCTCCAACCGTGAGATCAGGTCCCTAGCCAAAGCCTGACACTTATCTGACTGAGCCACCCAGGCGCCCCTTAATTTTTTTTAATGTTTATTTATTTTTTAGAGAAATAGAAAGTGAGCAGGGGATGGGCAGAGAGAGAGGGACACACAGAATCTGATTCAGGCTCTAGGCTGAGCTGTCAGCACAGAGCCCACAGAGGGCTGGAACTCACCCACCAGGTGATCATGACCTGAGCTGATGTTGGAAGGTCAACCCCAAGCCCCATTGTCTTTTGGTTAAAGATTCTTTTAGAAATCTAATATTTTGCAAACATCTGAATCATTTAATAATCATCATTCTGATATTACTTTAATGTTGTTATGTTTTATGTTTTTGCTGTGGTTTGTAAATTTAGTTTTTTATAAAAATGATGCCAAAATGAAATGATTCAAGACTGCATGGTGTAGTCTGTGTTGTATTTTTATTTTAAATTACAATTTAGTAACATTAGTGTTTTACAACATTTTGTATATTGAAGTATAATTAATGCATAATAATTATACAAGAGGTATTTTAAATAAATGCATACTGTCAAAAAATAAAAACCCATACTGTTATTATCAGTTACATTCAGCAAACGAAATTCATAAATAAGAAGTGTGTCTATTAGATGGAAAATATGATTTATAATTGTATGCAATTGTCACTTCTGATAACTAAATTCAGTTATTATTATTGTTATATTAAATTATCAATAATAAGATCGTAGAACTGTTTTAGAAACACAAGTGTTACAGTATTTTGAGTATCTGTGAAACCTTCTTTTGACTTTCAGGTAAGAAAGCCAGCAGATTTCTAGTGGCATTTTAGAAAACAACTCTTCTATATCAATGTCAGAAAGAGGCAGTCCCAAATTATAGACATATAAGGCATTAAACCATTCAGAAATGGGAAAGGGTATTTTGATATAACTTAGAGTAAATTTCAATTCCCAATAAATCTTTGCAAACCCAATTATTTCACAGGTTTTTAAAGCCATTAAAGAACACATAAATGTTTTTGTATTAAAATATGCTCATGAAAAATAAGTAAATAGTAATATAATTGATAGATTATTTAAAATGTCCATTATGAGTTAAAAAGAAATGTATCCACACCTCCACAATAATTAGCCAATAGAAATAGAAGAAGAAGAAATTTTTATGAACATATTAGAATATTATCCCATTTTACCTTAAATAATATAGATATTTCCAAAGGAAGATGAAATACTTCTTATAAAATGTGTTCTGATGTGGTTTCTTATGGATGTTTTGATTAATTTGCATAATATATTATTTCAAATTCTCAAAGTTTATATTGTAATGAGAGAAGGAAAGATATAAGATATGATAAAATTATTATATATGTACATTTTTGTACCCTGTTTATTGGTTGAGCTTTCTAATATTAATGTAACTTTCTTTAACATATTATGTATGATTTTAGAATTTGTTCTAATTAGAAATGTACTCTATATATAGAAGATAATATCAAAGTTAGAGGTATCAATAAAATATTAGTGATAATATCATCATGAAATAACCACTGTCAATTTTCGTGTTTCCATTGATGTTTTATTTTCTCTGGATTTATTCCACTCATTTACATGAGAAGTAGAATCTTAGTACTACTTACTCCCTCAAAAAAAAGGGTGAGATACTTTCCATAATTACCAAATATTTTAATATTAATCTATTAATGATTTTATTAAGTGCCAACCTGTGATTTCAACATCTATTTACCTTCTTTATTTCAATATATCTTTATTTCCATAGATAATTTGAGGTACAACATTTTAGTAAGAGTAAAAAATATTTTTGAGTTTTCAAACCTTCTAGTTATTTTTATATAATTTCTTGCTTGATTGTATACACAAAATTAATTTTATATTTGTTATATAGAAAAGATATAGGGCACCTGAGTGGCTCAGTTGCATAAGTGTCTGATGTCGGCTTAGATCATGATCTCATGGTTCACGAGTTTGAGCCCCATGTCAGGCTCTGTGCTGAGAACTCAGAGCCTGGAGCCTGTTTCAGATTCTATCTCCCTCTCCCTGCCCCTCCCCTGCTCATGCTCTGCTGCTCTCTTCTTCAAAAATAAATAAACATGAGGAAAATTTAAAAAGACATAAAATATGGGTCATATATAATAAACTTTGATATACTTAATTATTTCCTCAGCAGTGGGCAATACATTATACCTTCACATAGAAATGTAGAATGATACCTTAATGTACAAAGCAAGAAAAAAAAGGAAAATCTCTTAATATCTACTATAAAGATATAATTAATTCAGTGTCCTTCCTCAATCAGGTGGCTTTTTCAAAAGCTTTTAAGATATGATTTATATGTCATCTTGCATTTGCTATTTCAAAGGCAAACTCATATTAAATGTATCATAAAATATAACTTTTTTTATTTTAAGCCTATACAAATTTTAGGGAAACCACTTAGATATTACAACATTTTCTAAATTTGATATGGTTTAGAATTCTTTTTTTTAATGTTTTTTAATTTATTTTTGAGAGACAGAGAGAGACAGTGCAAGCAGGGAAGGGTCAGAGAGAGAGGGAGACACAGAATCTGAGGCAGCTCCAGGCTCTGAGCTAGCTGTCAGCACAGAGCCCAACGCGGGGCTCGAACCCATGAACTGTGAGATCATGACATGAGCTGAAGGCGACGCTTAACTGACTGAGCCACCCAGGCGCCCCTATGGTTTAGAATTCTCAATGGAATGACAGATGATTACTTATTGTCTCTAGTTCCAGAAAATTTACTTATGGTAATTTTGGTAATTTAATTGTGATAAGAATCCAATTTATTTCCAGTAAAATGATATGTATATTATGGGGATAAAATGGTGTTTATCTGCATTTATTCTGAATTAGGTGACTTTTTCCTTCCATCATTGCCATTGTAACTATAGGAAGCATTTAAAACATCTTTATCTGCCAAACGTAATCTATGTGTATCAATTGTAATGTGCATATAAATCACCCAGGCATATTGTTCAGAGCTAAAGTCTCAGATTTCACAATTCTAACAAGCTCGCAGCTAATGGTGGTGGTGCCTGAACAACTTTGACTCTCAGTATACTCAGGAAATATTTCTTCACTGCCATTCTTGATGTTTATATCTTTCAAAATGGGTGTGTCTACAGCTATTTTGTTTATGGCCTAAGGAAAATTTGAAAATATAATTCAAAGTCAACTTAAGTATTTGCTTCTATAAATATTGTAATTTTACTGTCTGTAGATAGTATGGCATATTCCGATTGGCTTCTACCCATTACAACGGGTTGACAAATGCCATCCTGACTACAGAGTCTGTTATTTCTTTACCTCTTCTGCCATGTCCTTCAGCTAAATGCAAAATAAAAACTGAGGTGAAGTCTTTGAATTCGAATTTCAGTGTTTCTATGTTTCACGTTTATGTTGGAGTAGATTTGTGAGTTACAAATCCACTTCTGCTACATTAGTTAAGTATCTTTCTCCTTTGCTACAATTAATATTTTCAAATTTCTTTTAAAAATTGTCTGTCTTCAAGTCATACATCTTAGATTTGTTCAGTGAAGAGTTTGTCAATATGATGTTGACCCCAAATAACTATTGCTTCAGAGACACTATTTCATTTGAGGATGATTTACAGCATGCACTATCTGGGAAGGTTGCTTATACATTTCTTTCTGTCTTGCAATTTTTGAATTAGTTCATTTCTCACAAGGAATATGTTAACACAGTGCCTTACCTAATCCATCTACCTCAAATCTTTACCCTCTCTTATCCTCTTGAAAGTACCACTTGATTTAATTTTTAAATGAGTTAATAACACATGCTATCAAAATTTTTGCCTTGTTTACAATCAGAACAACATATATTTGAGGCCATAGTATGTGGGTGTACAAATAATGCATTATTTTTATAGATAAATGACATTTTTTGGACACACGTATTTCACACCTCCCTACAATAAGCAATATTCCATTACTGCTTACTCTTTAAAATGAAACATGATCTTGCTATTTTCTTATATTAACATTCCTCAACCCTTAACTTAGAGCAGGTATAATAAAAAATACTTGAAAGAACATTATTTCATGGTAATATGAAGCATGTTTATGGAGAAAAAACATTGTTATCTGAGAAGCACATGAACAGACCTGAGTTAAAATGATAAAGAACATTTATTCCCAGAGTGATCACACTTTCTCCATCTGCTACATTATATTGTAAACCTGCTTAATTTGGTTTTCAAATGTTAGCTAACAGCTTGTCTAAAGGTTTTCATACTTTCTTTTCACGGTTCAAAATTTGTATGTTGCTGTTTGAAACATATTTTGTGTTTCAAATAATAAAAATAAAGCCATTCAAAGCTCATATATATTATAAATTATGTATGCTATATTGTTACTAGATGTTAAGTGTTATGGTTTTCTTAGATTAATATTTAAAAAAGTAAACATATTGCTGTATTTTCATGCAGGTTTTCAATAAAACTAGACCATGAAACCATACAAAATTATCATATCATACATAATGTATTAAAAATTGTCATCACCACCTAGTTTTAATAATATTTAAGATTTCATAAAGATTTGGCTAAGGCCTTACTTCGTTAATTTGAGAACTGATTTTAGGATTTTTTCCTTTAACAAGAAGATATTAAAAAATAATTGTTTTTTAATATGTTTTTACTTTAAAAAATTTCTGATTTTAGGAAAAAAGATGAAAAGAGTTCCATATTTATTAGACATTAGATGTTTGTTAGAAATTTATGTTTTAGATTTTATAACACATAAACTATAAACTATAATTAAAAAAATGTATGAGAGGGTGCCTGCGCGGCTCAGCCAGTTAAGAATCCTACTCTGGTTGCAGCTCAGGTCATGATCTCACACAAAGTTCATGAGGTTGAGCCCCACATATAGCCACATACACCTGCGCAGAGTCTGCTTGGGATTCTCTCTCTGTCTCTCTCTGCCCCTCCCCCGATGATGTGCACCTTGTGCCCACTGTCTTTCTCTTAAAGATAAATAAACTTAAAAGTATTAAAAAATGGTAGTGATTTGGGAGCTGAGCAGATGATATGCTTCTGGGACCTCTCGAGGTTACATCAGTAGAAACACAACTGCTAAGTGTTCCCAATATTAATAACTGATATCAAGAGGTTTGTATTACATACTAATAATGTTTACAAGACATCACTTTTCCTTGCAAATAGTACTTTTGAATAAGCATCAGTAAATACAAGATTGGACAACATATATTTAACTTCCTAAAGTTCTAAAAGTGTCTGTGGTGTTGGGACCCATATTCACAGGTACCTTGAGTTTTGAACAATTCACTTTTAGAATCACTAGCCCAGAAAAAGGCCCTGGAGTCCTTACCATGTGAGGTCATAAGCTATTGCTCTACCTCTGGGAATTCTATTTAGCTACACTGGAGAAGATTTATCTCCATGGGGCAACACAGAGTAAACCAGCATACAGATTAAGGTGGACGCAGACACTTTTTCTTCTTAGGATATGCTTGGATAAGCTTAAGCACAGTTTCTCTCTTTGGTTCTCATCCAATATAGATTTTTTTTTCATCTTACAGTTTCCACTGCCCTACATCATTCTTGTCCCACAACCTGGGTGGGGGTGGCCCTTCCTTCTTACCATGCCATTATAACTAACTGAAGAATTTTCTGTTTCTCAAAGCTATTGCTTTGCATACAGAGATTCAACAATTCAAGTAATATTGTTTTTCTCCAATGCTCTCTGTTTAATGACTTCTACCAGTTACTTATCAATTCAGGAATAGATTTTTCCTATTTCCCTGGGCTACAATTTTAACCTGTATGGTTGGGTATTTTAATAAAATGTTTCTCTGTGCTTTATATTTGCATTTCCCAGTCCTGGCATTTCAGAGAAGAGATTTAGCCTCAGTCAATACACTTTAATAGTAAATATCTGTAAGTCTTAAACTGACATAGGATTTTTAACTCAGCTATCATAGGATTCTTTTTTTATTCACCTGTTATGACAGATAAGAGAAGTAGAATTGGGAAGACATGCTAAGAGAGTAGGACCAGTGAGAGCTGCTGTAAAAAGGTATTTAAAACATCTAGATTATCTGGATGTCTGGATTTCAAGGAAGAGCTCGCAGAGGTACTGGTATACTTGGCAAAAGGAATAGAAATTAAAGATATAGTAAGATTAAGAGCTTAAAAGGGATAAGGAGTCATTTCTTTGGTCAAGGTAAAAGTTTAGAGTATTATAAAATGATATCATAATTCCCCCAAAGAGCTAATGTGAGCTTGGACTTAGGTTAAAATAGTCATATCTGCTACAGATTTTTTTTTCAATTTAGGGAGATTATGACTTGAACCTAAGATTACAATTCCCACAAATCATGTACGATTCAGCTAATGTATCATGTCTTTCAGACAAAATGTCTTTATCTCAGAAGATCAGTTTACATTTGTTTGTGATTTGCTTTCAAAGCACACTGCTTATAGTATTATTGTAACTATTCCCAGTTCGTCTATTGCCTGGCATGGGAGGTACTCAATAGATCTCAATAAATGGGTCTTGAATTAATTCATAAATGATATCATTAGTGTCCAGGAAGAAAAAACTCAATCAAGTGTTATATGTTGCAAAAAAGAAATCTAATTGGATTTGTCAATTAGGAGGTGTTAGCTAATCTTAGTAAAAATAATTTTAATGAGGTAGAGAAGAAGCAACCTAAATTTTAACAGATTGAAAATAAAGAAGAGGTGATAAACTAGAGGAATGATCTTAGACTATTCTTTCCAGAAAACTTAATATTAGGATTAAAAAAAATGTTTATACATTTTGAGAGAGAGAGAGAATGCAGAGAGGGAGAAAGAGAAAATCCCAGGCAGGCTCTATGTTGTCAGCAGAGAGCCGTATGCAGGGCTAGAATTCATGAGCCATGAGATCATGATCTGAACTGAAATCAAGAGTTAGATGCTTAACCGAACTACCCAGGTGCCCCAATTAAATATTAAGGGGTTAGAAAAAAAGTTTGGTAATAATTAGAAAAGTATTTTGGGTGGATCAAAAAAAAGTCAGAGAAAGGGATATGTTTAACAAAATAAGCATAATAGGAGATAGATTAATTTCCTATAAAATGCAGGAAAAGATGTGGTACCAAATGCAGTTTATAATTAACTTTTGTCTTTGGTTAGATTCCTTAGAAGTAGAACCTAAGGCACAGATTTATGTATAAGTGATTCATTTGGGAAACACAAAAGAGAGTACAAATGAAAGTTAAGGAAAAAGTCAAACAAAGATGTGATCTCAAGTGAAATTCGGTATTTTCCTAACTCTGCGGAAATCTCTGGAAGGAAAATGGTGACTCACAATTTCTCCCTACTCTACGAAAGAAAGCTGGCTTTCACACTTCTGCATCAGTAAGTCATTGACTGAGAGTTACCTTAAAGATACATAAACTCTGAGGGGAAAACATTTCCATTAGCCCAAGTTTTCAGAGGCTCATGTTAAGAGTAAAGTTCACAGAAGCTATGTAAAGGTAAAGGTAATCTGGGAGGACCTTGTTTGGAAAACTGATGGTGACAACTACAGATTTGAATAAGGGTTTTATAGTTTTTCCCTTGATATGGGAATCAGCTTGGGATTCATAAGTTTCTTGCGGTGCAAGGACCTAACAGTTTCTGACAGGTATAACTTGTTCATCAGTTAGTATAATAGCTTATACGTTACTAGAAGATCAGATGAAAGACCCAACTATTAGTAAAATATAAAGGAAATGTGGCTCTTGACATATATAAATTCAAATGTCACTGACATAAATATGTATGTATACACATACAGAGAGAAAAAGAGAGAGATTCCTTAGTAAAACCACAAAAATCCAGGGCTAGGTCTTGCTATAGAAAATTCAAAAATAAGAATTCAGCAATACAATAAGGCAGGATTCCTTCCAGAGTGATACCACACTGAATGGAGTTAGGAGATTCATTCATGTAGATACATGTTAATTTTCAATAAAATTTTCTAATCTGTTAATTTTCAATAAAATATGGAAGTTTCACAGGAATAACACAATTTTTCTTTCATCAGCAGGTGTATTGTACTTTTTTCTCTCCTTCATCTATTTGAAGAGGCTGAGTCATAAATGGAAGGGCTTAAGGTGGTCAGATGGCCTTACAGATAGCTTTAGAATACTTGAAGTACTTGGTTGGATATTGCTAATGATGATTCCTAATGTTCTCTTTTTACTCGTCTTCCAGGGGCCCACTTTTCACTGACATTTATTAATACATTCAAGTAGACTTCATTCAAGTCTAACACTGAAGGTGACATTCAGTCTCCCTGCAATGACATTGAATAACTGCGTTCCTACTTAATAATGCAGATTTGAAAGTTTGATTCTGATGACAGTAATTAAAAGAAGAGACAATTAAGAGAAAGGAAACCACTAGTAAAGTGAGGAAAAAATTGATACAATATATCTCTAGAAGTGATTACTGGAGAGGGAACACAAGATTGGGTAGCTCATCATCTGTTCCCATTTATGGGGTGTTTGACAGAAATTTGACAGATGTCTTACATGTTGAACACCATTTTCATATGATAATTGGAGGCAGTGTCATGTTAGAAGTGTAACAGAAATTAATTCAAGATTAGGACAGTCTTGTGAGGAATGTAAACACTTGGCTAGAAAAAATGTGTAAGGGCTGAAAAGTTAACGATCCCTGGAGGCATGACTGGGCAAGCTTTTGGTTGTTGGACAAAGGCAAAAAAAAAAAAATAAGTTCATAGGTCATAGGTAATCTGAAGTGTGGAAAACTAGTTGGGGAGCCAAAGTCATGACTCCAGGAGAATGCAAATTGACATAGAGCGAAATGACTTTTATGAGACCAGAATTTGAAGTACGAGAGAAGTTTCTGTTAGAGCTGATGAATAGAGATAATGATAAGAGAGAAGGAGATTAGATTTCTGAGCTGTTGAAAGTATGAACAAGTCTGCATATTAGCAATGATTGCTTGAATTGACTAGATAAGAAACTAATTGTTTTTTAAAGGTAAATATTACCATAAATATCATGGAATATTACTCTAATAAAAAGGAAACACTGTTGATGTATGCAACCCATCAAATGAATTATTAAACATTATATTGAGTGAAGAAAACTCAATACCATAAGGTTACATAATGAATGATTACACTTATAAGATATTCTTGAAATGGAATAATTATAGAAATAGAGAATAGAATCCTTGTTGCCAGAGAGAACAGGAATAAGAAGCGAGGAGACTTGGAAGGAAGAGGATCTGGCTAAAATAGGGAAACAGGAAAGATCCTTGTAGTGGTAGAAATGCTCTATCTGTATCCTGATTGTATCAATGTCAATATCCAGTTTGTGACATTAGACTATAATCTTGCAAAGTATTACCAGTGGGGGTAAATGAGTAGAGTATGAGAGAATGTTCTCTATTATTCTTACAATAGCATGTAATTTTACAGTTATCCCAAAAATAATTTTAAAAAGTTTAAAGTTAGACTTTTCAATTTTACATGCACATGCATAATAATTGAAAACAGTGAAAAGGATGTGAGTGTTAGGTGAATCATACTTTAAATAAACATAGGCTAGTGATCCAGATTTGAGAGATTAGAACAAATGGAGCATCAATGCTTGAATATATTTGAATGTATTTGAAAAACAGTTTTCAAAGCCCATGGTAAGCTAGAAGCATCATACTGTTTGCTTGGTCTTACTACCTAGCTGGAAAAATTATAGAGAAAGGATTATTCTTTACTTACGAAGTCTTTAAGGAAATTCATATTATGCTAAAAGAGCTAGGAGTCAGTAAAAAAAACCATTCAAAGCAATCCTTCTAGATGAAATGAAGGAGCTGATTTATTTTAAGGAGGTCCAAGTGGCACAGCAGAAAATTTTGAGAAATAAACCAGTGATGGAAGTTTCATTTGAGAGAGTGAAGGTAAGGCATGAGAAAGAACCGTATGAGGCTGACTGAATAAAAAAAATATATGGGCATTTCATCAAAAACATCTGATTACATCAGTCCTAAAGCCTACAGAAATTTCCAGCTTCTGCCAAACTTGCAATGATGAAGAAAACTGACTGATTGGGATAAGTGAGAATTATAGTAACAACAGTATTATAATCAGGGATTAGTAAAGAGTTTCTTATGATGTAAAATGAGTCATTAAAATGTAAGAAAATTAGAGGACTGGTATGTAGATTATAGGGCCATCTGCTGAAAAGTATAGATTTATTTTCTTTATCATGGATGCATATGCTTTTTAAAATTTGCCATTGCAGTACATCTGAAATTTTTATATGACTGCATATACATACCTACATGCAAAGATGCACGCGCACACACGCTTCCATATAATGAAAATGTCTTGAACTTAAAATCAAGTATTTCCCCCCTTAAAAAATTAATGATTGTTTCAGTCTTTTTGTAAAACAGTATTTTTGAGACAATTTCTATCATTAAGATGACCAGAATGGATATTTTGATGACATTAAAAGAACAAACATTTTAATAGTGTATTAAACTGTAATGCATAATATAATGTGTATATGTATATATAATATAATGCATATATGTATGAGCCCGTATGCATTATACACATCATACACAATTCACATTTGATCTAGATACATGGACACACACGTGAATTACTATTTTTCCATTTTGGTCTTTGGACCAGCCATTACTGTGCTAAAAGTGAAAACAAAACTTTACTATTCATGAAAATCAGGAAGATCAGCTTTCCTATCATAGATTCCTACAACTGCCTTCACCATATGTTCAGTATTTACACAAAATGATGTTTCAGGTTTTAGAGACTGGTCACATGTTTCTGACGTGGGAATTCAAGTGTGGCCCCTTTGAGGCTCAACAATGTCTCTATTGTGACAATAAGTGACCATGTAAAAATATATAGTGCGGCTTCCAGCAATGCCAGAAATCTGGTGTAGATACAGAGACCAGGATACTCTGAAATATTCCCCTGCTTTCTGGTGCTGCCATCTCTAGTGCTTGAAAATTCTCTTATTGCTCAATGCCCACCCTTTTTCTGGTGACAGCTGTACAACAAGTCTTCCTTGTCAAAATTATTCTTTGAAGCCACAGCATTTTCGAGTTATGTATATGACATCTGGAGGTTTAAGTACATTTTTGTCAAGAAAGACACTGAATTTTAAAAGAGGTGAGTGCAAACCTGTTTTCTGTGCTTAGAAGTGGTAAACAATCCTTCCTGTCAACATGTTTCTTTGTTGTTAAACAAGTTTTTCTCAAAAGTAGTTAAAGTTGTAAACGTGCTATTCCATGAGAGACATACATATGGCTATCTTGCTCACAGGAGATAAACATCTGTTATTCCCCAGAGTCATAAACATGTTAGAAAGTGCCACAGAATTCGGGACAGTTTGATAAGGAGCAATTTCTAAACAACTGATATCACACTATTTGATAGAATACTTGTAGTGATTGGGTAGGTCTGCAAATCACCGAGGTTTAGTTGTTGTTAGTTCTTTATTTTCTTAAAAAATAAAATTAATTTAATACTTTAATAGAATGTACATCAACTTATATATGTTGACCTAAGGTGTGGAAAATTATAAGAACGGAGATTTGAAATTTGCAAGGAAAGCAACTTTGGCAATGTATCGTTTTGAAGGAGTACGTTTATAGAGCGCACAGCAGAAATGCACCTGTCTTTCCTTGTCATTTCCGTCCCATCTTGTACTTCGCCTTTATTTTACCACTTTTGCCACCACTTCTGCATTCAATCTTAGAATACAATAGCAACAATTTTCATTCTTCCCTCATGCATCTGACTTTCCCTGACCCTTTAAATTTTGGCAGCCTAAAATGGAACACACATACTATGTAGTGAATATTTTGGTCACCTGATGAGGATAATGTTCAAGGTGACCTGTAATTTTGAATATAACATTCAATGAAAATTTTTTTATAGAAAAGCTAAACATTTGGTTTATATTCCATTTGTTTTAAGAGCCATTTATACTTGTTTTATTGCAAGTTCTTCAACTCTGAATTTTAATTTTCACCTGAAAATAAATTAAGACAACAAAAAATATGATGTAATGCTTATAATTATCCATTGGTGTGATGATAAATAATGTTTACATCCCTAAGTCAGAAGTAAAATTTTCATTGCTGTAATTCTGGTACTTTATCTTAGAGTATTAAATATAATTATAAAAGGCTTGAACTGTGTATCTACCATAACCAGTGATAATTTCATATGAATTAGGTTTTTCTAAGCATATTGTTATGCCACAGATTGTTTTTGTTTCTTAAATTAAGATGTGCAATTTTTGTTCTCTTGTACAATATGCTCCTGAATGAGATGTAAAGTCCATTCAAAGAAACATGTAAGGATATGTCATAGGACACATACGTTTAAAAACATTGAAAAAGAACAGTAAGATGTTTATAAAAGCTAGGCAATCATTATTAGTTGTCATTTTCTTGTGTTTTCGTTTATCCAAGTGTTCAGTCACCTTTCAAGCATGCAAAACAGTTCTAATTCCTACTTGCTGCACACCAGCAAGTAGATATATCAGGTATAAAGAAAAATCCATGAAAATCAATGTTGATTTAAAATTGTTCCAGTAATATAATAAGAAATCCATAAAATAAAAGATTAGTTTTTATTAGTGTCTTCAAATCCTGAATCTGCCACAAATCAGCAATAGGGCTTTAAGAGGTCACATGATCTGCTTGAGATAGCGCCTCATTTGTACAGTAAGAGTAGAGCACTATTATGAATTTCAGTATTATGAAGATCTTATTGCATAATTTATGTGAAGCCCTTAATATAGTTCTTGGTACATATTTTAAAAATAATGAATGATAGATATTTTTATAACTAACTTTAGTACTATAAGTATTATGTATTTTAAAAATAAACTGTATTAAACTATTTTTAAATATTTAAATATTGATGTTGATAGATATTGCATTGTAATTTACTAGTTATCTGCTATAATAATATTTTGAGGTGGTGTCACATTGGCCAAAAGTTAATAGTATGGACCCGAAAAACGACTGAAGAAGTTGAAAATTATGGCCATGATAATTTACTTAACCTCTGTTCCTTAGTCTCTTGACCTTTATAAAACTAGAATAGCAATTATATCTATGGTTTTGGTTTCTGAGGATAACCTTAAAATAATCAAGATTCATAACTAATAATTGATATAGATATTTATATGATTTTTATCCTATGTTATTTCTCAAACTTTTACTATTCTAGATCAATCAAAAGGCCCTTTACCAGAGAAATTTAAAATGAAACTATGAGTTACTGCCTTTTAAAGCCTGAAGTCACTATTCTTGATCAATATAAGTGTTGAGAATAGACATTGAAATAGCAAATGGATATACTGCTGTTTTCACTACAAATGGATCATAGAAAAGATTTTTCCAGAGTAACAGCAGACGAGATCCTAGCAAGTATATATAAATTCCCTTCAGCATTTCTGTTGTCAGTGTGAAGTCTGCTTAAGTGCACAATTTCATGGTTGACTAGTCATTGTCCTTGGTTGAATTTATTTTCAGTGATGGTTAAAAGATCATTGGTTTTCCAGTTGCTGCTCGGCAGTCATAAATCTATATGGAAAATACCTATTCTAGTGAGGTCTTAAACTTTAGATTACATATGTATCTTTAAGTCAAAAGCTCAGCAATCATAAATGCATCAATATTGCATAATTGAACTTGAAAATTTTCTTCTCAATCACTAACAAAAGACTGATTCTCAAATAACTTCTCAAATAAATAATGTATTTGAAGCTACACACCACAGAAATGAACAATATAAGATGAAAATTAACTTCTTCACATTGAAGATACAAAATGTGTTAGACTGTTTGTTTTAAATAGTCTTAAATAATCTACAAATTCTCTTTATTGTTTTTAGAGTTAACCTGTTGACAAGAGACATTAATATTCCCAGTTTTGTCATACATCTTGATTTTAATATGGTACTAAGTGTGCGAGAATATTCAAGGAGTATTGATATTAGAATAAATCAAAATCAGAGACAAAATGCCCAGATCAACTTTCATCTCTATGTCAAAGAAACCATATTTTTGACACATAAATTTTAAAAATGACTTATATGTATCATGCTGTGAACTGTACTTCCTCCTAAAATTTGTGTACTTAACTCCACTAAGAAAAGTTTACTGCTTGCATGTTTATGCAAATAACTAATTTCTTTTATTGTTTACCTCTGAAAGATGTACAGACAAGTAGTTGATGTGGAAATTTAATCTTTTAGGTTTTCTTCTTTGTCAGCAGATGAGTCAGTAAGAATCATGAGTATTTCTCAACATATGTAAGATAAATGATTTGAAATAAAGCATTCATTACTTTAAAGGATGCAAATCCATTGTAAAGAATCTTCTTTAGATAATAGTCTTTTCTAGCACATAGGATAGAGCAGCTTGTTAATTGCTATTCCACTGGTGTTTAGAAAACCCAACTGAGACTTATGTCTGACTTGGTGTATTAGTTATCCACTACTGCATAACAAATTACCCCAAAACTTGGTAGCTAAAAACAAACATAATTTGTTATAATAGTTTCGGTGGATCAGAAATTTGGATGTGGCTAAGACAGATGGTTCTAGTATAACATATTTTATATGTTGTAGTTAAGATGTTGTCAGGAGCTACAGTTATCTGAAGACATAAAGATGGCTCCCTAACTTGGCTCTTGGTAGGAAGACATAGTGCCTTCCTTGCTATTGGTCAATGTCCTCCTCAAATCTCTGCTGTGTGGGCCACTTCATAGGCAGCTTAAATGTGTTCATGGCATGGTAAGTGTTTTCTCCAGACAAGTAATACGAAATAGAGAGAAAAAAGAAGCCTCAATGGTTCATGTGACCTAGTTACAAACCATCATGTCTGCTTTATATCATTTATTAGAAGCAAGTAACCCTATTAAGTCCACACTGAAGGAAAGGCAATTAGGCTTTACTTGTTGAAAGCTGTAGTCTCAAAGTATTTGTAGACATGTTAAAACAAACACTGTCTCCCTTCTAGTCATAGATTCTTTATTTTTTAAATTTCAGTGCTGTTGACACATAACGTTATGCTAGTTTCAGGTGGAGAACATGATTCAACAAGTTTAAACATTATGCTATGCTCACAAGTGTAGCTACCATCTGTCATCATGCAATGCTTTTACAGTATCATAGGCTTTATAAAGCCTACTAGGACCTCAGAATTTAACATCTATGTACTGATAGAGCTCATCATGTGTTGGTTCTTAAGTATATCTCCTTGATTGCAGCTCCTCTTGATTTAAATACCAATGAAATAAAGATACATATTATTGTGCCCTCAGAGTCCCAATATACAATGGTGGGGCAGACATAGCATAACTGACACGGAACACGCTGTTCAAAAAGGGAAAAACAGGAGGCACACAGCAGTCATGCCATATTGTGTGTGTGTGTGTGTGTGTGTGTGTGTGTGTGTGTGTGTGTGTGAGAGAGAGAGAGAGAGAGAGAGAGAGAGAGAGAGAGAGAGAGAGAGAGAGAGTTCACAGACCTAAGTGCTAAACCTAAGGTATAAAATTTCTGGAAAAAAGAATAGAATACAATATTTGAAACTTGAAACCTTGGTTAGGTAAAATTATATATGATGATACCAAGAGCATATTCTATCTCTAAGGCAAACATTTGATAAATGGGCTTCATCACTATTAAAAACTTTTATAAACCCTTGACTAGGAAGAAATATTTGTGAACCACACATCTGAAAAAGAACTTATTTTCAGAATAGTCCGAACCCTAATAACTAAATAGTAAGAAATAAACAACTCAATAGAAAAATATGTAAAGATTCTAACAGACGTTTAACTAAAGAATAGTATAAGTGGTAAGCCAATGAAAAGCTACTTGATATCAATATTGATAATCATATATTGGGTTCATAAATCAAGAGCAAAATGCTGTATCATCATACTCCTACTAGCATGGCCAAATTTGGGGGGAAATTGTAGCATTAAGGGCTTCCAGGATGCAGGGCAACTGAATCTTTCATTCATAAGTGGTAAGAATGTAAAATGGTATAGCAACAGGGGAAATAATACATCATTTTATCTTAAAGTTAAGCATTTACTATCACAAGATTCACCAATTCTAATTTTGTAGAATTTCTATTGGATAAAAAGAAATTTTGATCCCACAAGAACCTGTGTATGAATGTTTACAGTAGCTTTACTCATAATTGCTTCAAACTGAAAAGAACCCAATGTATATTAGTTTATGAATGAATGGATAACCTATGGTATATCCATACTATTCAGCAATAGAAATGAATTAACTATTGACACAAGCAAGACCATGAGTTAAGTTCAAATGCATTATACTAAATGAAAGAAACAGGATCCCCAATACCATACATTCTGTGATCCAATGTATATGGCATTCCAAAAAGGCAAAATGATGGTAAAAGGTCGTGGTTAGAGGAGTTGTCTATAGAGCTGCTTAAAGGGAGATTAAGGAGTGCACTTGTGATGAGCATCAGGCTTTGTACAGAAGTGTCGGTCACAAAATTGTACACCTGAAACTAATATTACACTGAATTTAAATAAACACTAAACATAAATAAATAAATAAATAAATAAATTCACCTAAGGAGGTTTTTTTTTTTTTTTTTGAGTGACGGAACTTTCCTATGTTTGATTTGAGTTTTGCCTATATTACTTATATTTCTTCCAAACCCACAGAACTGTATCTCTTAGTGAGTCATTTACATTATGTAAATGATTTATCAATAATTAAAAAAGAAACTAAAGAAAGAATGAAGAGGGAAAAATTCCTGAAAAAAATGTTCTTGGTTTCTAAATCATGTCATAGTTAATCGGAGACTTTAGACTTTAGTTTATCTTCAGTGAATTAAGGAACAGCAAATGTGAAAGCTGAGAAAGGGTCAGTGATAGTTTATTTAAAAAATTAACAAGGCTACAACAGTACAGTCTTATCGAGGATGTATCTTTATATGGAATTCCTAATTATGCTTGTCCAGAAGCCCGAGTGGAGTTAACTTACTTTAGCACTGATCAGATATGCATACTTTTCTGGTCATCTCTACTCTCCTGTATCCTCATCCTCAAATATTCTGGGTCAGTTTTCACCTAGGCTGCCACCAACTATTCTTTTACCTTTTTCTATCCTTGGAGTGTCCCTTGAAATTCTCATTTAAAATAAAAGACCCTGTGTAAGTCATACTTACATATATGTTGAGAATACCTCTCACGTGGAAAATTCTCTTTATTTCACAAAAGCTCATTGCAATGACCAGGGATATCTTGATCTTGTAGTTCCTCATCTTTAATTTTAGATGTCTTCTTATATGAAATATATATTTCAAAACCACAGTCCGCCTACCTTCTCTTTTCTCCTCATGTTTATGACTCTGCAATTATTTTGAAGCCTCAGTGTAGCTTCCCTGAAATAAAGGAAATAGTGTCAAGCAGTTGAACTCTGATCTTGAGAATAAATGTTTTTAAATTATCAAAAAGAAAGGAAGAAAGAAAGAAAAAAAGGAAGGAAGGAGAGAAAGAAAGAAAGAAAGAAAGAAAGAAAGAAAGAAAGAAAGAAAGAAAGAAAGAAAGGGAGAAAGAAAGAAAGAGAGAAAGAAAGATCTCCCTACTCTTCTTTGGTCATAGACCCAGGAAGTAAACAAGTAACCACAGAAGACATTTCATGCCCAACAATGAGTTTGGCTGTGACTTTAGGTTTTGAAATCCATCCAGATCAGTATTCATTCTGTTTCAGGACTCATGCTGAAAGTCATCCAGTCCCTTAATTTTATCTCAAAAATCTGCCAAAATCCTCAATCTTTCTGAGTTGTGAAAACCATTCAATTTTTTAACACTTTAATATCATTGTTTTCTGCAGGTTCTGTTCTCCTTGCTTAAGTAATACAAGTAGATTTCAGATACATGTAAGTGATGATCTCTTCTCTCAGCCTCAACTTAGAGAGCTTGAAGAAACTCTTTGCCAAACAACCTCAATTACAAAGTGGGTACAACTAATCACAGTGTAGCTCCAAATTAAAGTTTTGGCATAGACCATGGATTTAGAACATCTATAGAGAAAATAGTTAAAATCATTAACCTGTGAGAACAGCTTGACATAGAAGAAAGAGACAATAGATAAGTGGTTAGGAAGCAAGTGTTTGGCTGAAAGACTATTGAGGTCATACAAAGAGTATTTGAGGGACAACTAGGTAGCTGTTCGTTAAGCATCTGACTTTGCCTCAGGTCAGGATCTCATGATTCATGAGTTTGAGTCCTTATCTCTCTGCCCCTCCCCCCACTCTCTTTCTCAAAGTAAATAAAACAAACTAAAAAAATACATAAAGGGTATTTTAATCATCTTAATTTTGAATATTTTAATCCCCAGGCCAGAACGGGGACCTGTGAGAATCTGTGCTCTTCATTTGCAGAATGAGTCAGAGCTTGATAACTTTAGGCGAAGACCAAAGCAAGTATTCAGAATCCATCAACATAATAAGGGTACCATCTGGTCATATGCTGCCTGGCTCCTAGGCATGCTCTTGAAATTATATTTGTACAATTTTGACTTAAAAATTTTCACATGTTATCTGGTTCTACTACAAACACAACTGAGCTTTGTCACTGACCCCACATGTGCCATTATCACTGATTAGGCCATTGAAGTTGTTGATACCTTTAATACTTTTATTTATGTTAATAAAACGTTTTTCCCCAATTTAAATATTATACAATACTCAAACATTTTTTGTCTATTCTTGTTTGCTCTTCTTTTATGTATTGAGTGAAATTTCTTTAGTTTTATTCCTGGATTTCTCTTCATTTGTTTTACTAATAAATTATTTAATGATGAGGAACATGGGTAGAGGGTATAGATTCTTTAATGCTTGAAATGACTTTTGTATAATACTACTTGTATTTTCCTCATTATTAATTGCATGTAATTTGTAAATCATTGTTTTCATAAATAATAAAAGTTAACAAACAATGAAAAGTTTGTGAATTAAAAAGCACATTAGTTACTGTGAAATCATTCCATGAACACTTTTAAATATTAAGTAAAAATTACAAAGCTAATATATAAGATTGTAAAACATTATTTAAATACTCTATAGAATATGTAAATGTGATATCATAGAAATAATTTGGTCTTTGGTACCTAGCTCTTAAAAAGTCTTGAAATTCCATAAGTAATAAGGGTGATAGGAGCATCTTTTGTTCTAATGAGGTGACTCTTAGAGAAATCCTAGATGGAAGGTTTCAGGACAAAGACTTGTTTCTAAAAAGATCAAGCTTCCATTAGGAGCTTTGGAATTTTGGCCCAGCCTCGTCTCTCAGCCCCTGGGAAGGGGAAAGAGGTTGGACATTGAGTTAATAATTGTTAGAATATGTATATGCAATGAAGCCTCCATAAAGATGCCTAACGGTGAGGTTTGGAGAGCTTCCAAGTTCGTAAACACATCCACATGCTGAGAGGACAAGGTGCCCCAAGTGCATGTGACAGAACCTCCGGTGTTTGAGATCCTTCTGGACCTCTCCCTATATACCTCTTCATCTGCCTATTCATTTGTATTCTTCATAATAGCCTTTATAATAAACCAGTAAATGTAAGTAAAATGTGTTCCTGAGTTCTGTGAGCTATTCTAGCAAATTGAATGCAAGGGTAGGTGGTGGGAACCCCTGACTTACAGCTGGTTGGTCAAGAGTACAGGAGGCCTGGGACTTAGACGTTCCTCTGAAGTGAGAAGTGGTCTTGTGGAACTGAGCCTGTAATCTGTAGGTTCTGTGCTAACTCTCAATAGCTACTCTCAGAACTGAATTAAGTTGTTGAAAAAACCCTCTTGGTGTCTGAGGAGTCAGAAAGTTTATTGTTGGTCTTGAAATACTCCATAGAATAAAGTACACAAAAACCATCAACATGATAACAAGGATGTAATCATAGCACTCCATTGGAATTATAACATTTTTAAACATGAAAAATACCATGGGTTTAATTTTATTGTATACTCTGTATTCTAATTTTATTTCTCAACTTCGAAGAGTTTCCTATTCCTGGTCTTTCTAAGATTGGTATTGTCTTAACATACCCAAGACTAAAACAGGGAAAAAAAGGAAATTGTGGATTGCTGTAAGATTCTGGTATTGAACAATTGATTCTTGTCAAAAATGGAGACTAGTTTCACAGTTCAATGTACATACTTGATGCATTACATTGAGAACATTTTCTTATTAAATTTATCATGTGTTATGTCTCACAATTCTGTGCCTGTGATTATTACATAGATTGCCAGTTTTTGACATTTAATATACTTTACAGGACTGACATGTAATTTTATTTTCTTAGAGTTGGCATTACCTAACCCATTGTTCTGTCATTTTGCATATTGACTTGGTTCACTGGTGTTATATGAAAGCTGATAAGCAGAAATGTGCATAATGTAAGAAAAATATCTACATAGGTATATAAATATCATGTTTAATAACATTTACTTAAGCTCTATTTATATACCATTAATTTTTATTATAGCTTCCTTTCTTAACATGTCATATTATTTCCCTTGATAACTTCCAAGGGAAAAATCTCATTAATAAATACCTCATTTATAAATATCAATACTGTTTCAACTTGTTCCAACTAAGAACTATTACTAATAGAGTAAAAGTAATTACTAACAGTAATAATAATATTAGTAATAGTTCTGAGTTAGTTACTATTCTCCAGACCCTAGCTACTGCAGTTTCTCAACTTAAGAATTTTTAAGAAATTCCATTGGGAAAAATTACAGAGACAAAAGACACACATTCTACTTAAATTCTCCTGCATATTTCTAAGAACCATTTTAATTCAATTAAAACACATACTTTTTTTAAAATCTAGATTTTCTCACTGCTCTGGTTTTTTTTCCTTTACCAGCATTACTACTGATTTATTGTTATTAATGTATTTCTTCCATCATTTATACAAGCTCTAAAGAGAGAGAATTAGAAATTGCTTATTTGGCCTAATAGTTGTCACCAACAATTTTAAAATCACCCTTAAAAAATGATGCATATATACACCCCCAAGAACTATTTAGAAACTTTTTGGGAACTATTAAAGTTCTTACAGATATAGTGTGCAGAATTCAGATGTGTGTGAGAGAAAACTCTGTGCACTTAATTTCTGAAGTTATTTGTGTTACACATGATTTATCATGAAAAACTAAATTCCCCAAATAATGGCACCATACAGTTGAAATCTAATACTAATGTAATGGTTGCCTGATTTTGTAGGAATATTATTTATCTCTCTACATCTCCATTTCATATTTTGTAAATTGGGTTGACATTGACATATTCTAGACTTAAATAAATTTGAATATAAAGAAGTCGCACATATGTGGTACTTCCTCTATGTTGGGAAATTTTTTGTGGTTAATGTAAACTCAAATTATTAGAGTAAAATATAAAACAACTGCCTTATATGATGTAAATTAGGATGTCAAAGATGGGTAAATAAGCTACCTACCACATTCAGCAATATAATTGTGAAAGTTCTGCATTTTTTAGACTATAACATAGTGACAATAGTTTCCTTTTTTATAGAGGATTTAGAAAAATATTCACATTTCAGCTCTTTGGACTGTCAGTCTGAACTTGCAAATCAAAAGAATTTCTGAAAGAAGAGTTTGATTGTCTAAAACCAAGTATTCTAAATTATGGAAATACACCTCAAAGAAATGAGGGAGAAATCATAATGAAGCTGCTTTCTCTTTTGAATATATTCTCCTAAAATGTTGTGAAAAGGAAGTTATTAATGTCTTAAAATATTCTTTTTTAAGTTAAAAAATTCTGCTATCTCAAATAATCAGAAAACTTTACATTAACTTCCCATATAGTAGACTTTTCAATATAAACCTTTAAAGTTTATCTTGACCAAAGTTGTAAGATATGACAAAGCACTTTGTGAACAGAGGTAATTGTATGTTTTTCCTCAAAACAGTTGAACCGTATTTTGATGCTTATGTCGAATGTGTGCAGGGTCTGTGTCTACTTCTGATGGACTTGTCATTCAATTTATAATTCCTGCATAGAAGCCAATGGTTAGAGACTCAGGATTACCTGGCAGCAATCAGCAATCACTGCTTTATTTTACTCAAATCATCTTTTAAAAAATGTAAAAATAAGAAGAATATTAGGCACTAATTATGAGAGATAGCCATCTACCAAAATCTCAAGGAAACAGGAGACTTTCTAATTGCAGCATCACTGGGGTGACCTTAGTCCTGGACTGTTCATGCTGTGCTGTTTATTGTGCGGATGTAGAAAGATATAGGGCGGGGATAACATTTTTGCTCATGCTCAAATTCTTCCATACATTGAAGACATGGGGCTAATTTAATGAGAAAAAGGGATGGCCATTTTTCATGATGTTATGGAAGATGAATTATGACTTTCATAGGATTTCTCAGCTTTGCTCCCTACCCATGCCCCAGTTACGGTATCCCTCAGTCAGTCCTAACCTTGACTTTTGCCTTTGGAAGGCATAACTTCTATTATTCAAGGCAAGCGTGCTTAAATGTAATGATACACTGTGCCTGAGGATATGCAGCGATCTCAAGCAAATTATTTAATAGGCCAAAAAGAGCCATTAGAATAGAAAATTGGTTGGGGCGCCTGGGTGGCTCAGCCGGTTAAGCATCTGATTCTTGATCTCAGCTCAGGTGATCTCACAGTTCAAGAGATGGATTACCATGTGGGGCTCTGTGTAGACAGTGCAGAATCTGCTTGGGACTCTGTCTCATGCTGTCTGTCTGTCTGTCTCTCTCTCTCTCACACACACACGCAATATGTAAATCCACTTAAAAAATTGGTAATTTTATTGAGTCATGAAGTACTATACAACCAACTATAGGCTGTATATAATAGTGTTTGTCTTTAAAAGAATCTGAAAGATAGCTATCACACAAGGAAGAGAGACTGAGACTATTTGAATAATGGTTCTAATATAATTAGAGATTTTTTAAGTATTCCTAATTCTAAGCCTTACCATGAAAAATATAAAAGTAATGAGTCACTTATACATTGTTTGAGAGTTGTGGTGAAAAATGAAATCTTAAAAATGGAACACCCGACAGGCAGTTACATTTTCTTCCTACAAAGTAAAAGCTATTTTAATTGTAAGTATTAAAAATATATTGTATTTTTTATTCTATCAATGCCTGTCATTCATCTGACATACCTTAGAATAATTGTGCACACACATACAAACGTGCACATGCACACAAAGGCATATTTATTATATTCCAACGAATTGATGGAATTATTTTTACATTTTGGATGTTTCTTTGGGAGAGCAATGATAGAAGGAGGTAGAGGGGAAAATCCCATTACATTCATAATAAAAATAAAACTATTTATTAATGACTAACATAATCTTCACTTGTGATTGTTGTTTGTTATGCTTATTTCTTACCTCAGCAATTTCTTATGAAAATTATCAAGCATACAGTAAAGTTGAAATAATTTTATATTTTGTTGTATTACATAAATAAATTACTAAATTTTATCATGTATCTATCCATCTACCACACATGTATCCATCATTTATCTTATTATTTCAAACAAATGGCAACTAGGGGCACCTGGGTGGCTCAGTCAGTTAAGCGCCCGACTTCAGCTCATGGTCCATGAGTTCGAGTCCTACACTGGGCTCTGTGCTGACAGCTCAGAGCCTGGAGCCTGCTTGGGATTCTGTGTCTTACTCTCTCTCTTTCTCTGCTGCTCCCCTACTTGCACTCTGTCTCTATCTCTCTCAAAAATAAACTTAAAATTTTTTTAGACAAAATAAAACAAATGGCAGATATCAAGACATTTAACCCAAAATATTTCAGTACACATATAATTAATTATAGTTCATTACTGTATATAGATTTAACTTTTTTAGCTAAAATTAAATACAATGGCATGCAAAAGCTTAAGTGTTTCATTAGGTGATTCTCATGAATATATATACTTGCCTAACCCAAAACACTATCAAGACAAAGACAACTATCAACACCCCAGAAAATTACATCAGACTCTTTCTTCACCCCCAAACACAGAAACAACTACTGTTAGGATTTTTCCACCTTGGATTACCTCTGCTTCTTTTAGAATTTTATATAAATGGTTTCATACATTATATAATCTTTGCATAAATGTTTCTTAGCTTTCTTTTGAAATTTATATGTTGTGTGAATTGAAAGTTCATTTTTTAATGATTAACAGTGTTCCATTTATAAAATTTCAGATTTTACTTATCGATTCCATACATCCAGTTTTGACTGATATTAATTAAGCTATTATTAAAAATTATTTACTCAGGATGAGAGTTAAGAGAGGAATTGTGGAGTCAAAAGATAGTTCCTTTTTTCCTTAGTTTTTAAGAAATTGTTAGAAATTTTTACATAGAAGCGAAGAGTAAACACTTATATTGCTCCAAATTTTTGCCAACTTTTGTACTGTCAAACTCTATCATTTTAATTATTTTGGTGGATGTACATTGACATCTCATTATTACCTAATTTACTATTCCAATAAGATAAAAGGTGCTGAATATTTTTGTATGCATGTGCCTTGCTGTCCATTCATAGATCTTCTTTGTGAGGTGTCTACCAGTCTCTTGCTTGTTTTATTAGGCTGTTGGGATTTTTTTGTTAAGTATATCTGGATTAATAATCTTTTGTCAGATGTATGTTTTTAAAATATTTTCCTTGGGGCGCCTATGTGGCTCAGTCGGTTGAGCGTCCGGCTTCAGCTCAGGTCATGATCTGACAGTTGGTGGGTTTGAGCTCCGCGTCAGACTCTGTGCTGACAGGTAGCTCAGAGCCTGGAGCCTGCTTCAGATTCTGTATCTCCCTCCTTCTCGGACCCTCCCTGCTCGTACTGTCTCTCAAAAATAAATAATAAAACATTTAAAAAGTTAAAAAAAATATTCTCCTTACTCTGTAGCTGACTTTTTAATTGGGTTAGCAATATTTTTGGATTTTTTTTGATATGGGCTAATTTATTATCTTTAATTTCACTTATGAATAAAAACAAAATTTTTGTGATGCCCAATTTGCAAAGATCTTCTACAGTTTTAAAATTACAATTTTAGTTGACATTTTAATTTAAGTTCTTTATCAAATTAACTTTTATGTATGATGTAAAGCAGAATGCAAAGTTCATTTTTGTTGTATATGGTTATCCAACTGTTCCAGCACCATTTTTAAAACACATGTCTTTCCCCATTGGCTTGCTTGGGGAAAATTTAAAAAACAAAAACCAAAAACTTTATTTATGTCACAAATCAAATAATTAGAGAAGTATGGGACTATTTGTTCTTTATTCTATTCCATTCTTCAATTTATCAATCTTTATGCCAATATTGCTCTAATTTTCTGTATCTTTATATAAGGCTAGAAATCAGTTAGTGCTCCTTCCTCAAATATGTCCTTTTGGAACATCACATTGTATATTTTATCTTCTTTGCATTTCCACATGTATTTCAGAACCAGCTGGTCAATGTCTGCCAAAAAATATCTGCTGTGAATAGTATTGGGATTACAATAATCTATATCTTAAAATAAGAAACAATGACATAATACCGAGTCTTCCAATATATAGATGAATTTACCTCTCAATTTATTTAGTTTTATTTTTTATCAATAATATTTTATAATATTTAAGGATAATTTTACATAGCTGTGTTAAACTTTTTCCTAATTATTTTATGTTTTTTGATGTTATAGTAATTAGAGTTTTTAATTTTTCATTTTATAATAGGTTGCTGTTGGTTTGGATTTTCCCTACACTTGAAACACTTATGTTTAATTGACAATACACATAGAACAATAGTTTTCAAGTAACCAGACAACAGGCTACAAAGGACACAATCCCTGGGAGTTAAGACTGAAAATAAACCCTCCCCCAAAACAAAGTGAGCCTTCGGATCACTGGTCATCAGAATTTCCAGCCCATAACATTGGGAAGGGGAACAGAAGCAAACACTAAAGCCCCCAGAATTTAGGTGATGGAGTTGAAGCTCCAGATAGATTAAGGAAGGAGTTTGTAGGACATAGTACTGGGGAGAGGAGAACTGCATTTATTTAATGGTCCAGAAAACTTTCATGATCTTACTTGTGAGTGTTTTTCTAGCGTCATCTCACATAGCACTCCCCTAATTTACCGTGCTCCATGTTGGTTTCCTTCTTTCTCACTCACACTGGTGTGCACAGAGATACGCAGCTTCAGATATTTACAGTTGGCAACCTTCACCCTGAACACAATCCTGCTGGGCACTCACACAGGTTACTTTTTAAAAATCTCTATTGTTTTTCTCCATTTAAAGTTCCCTTCATGAAATGTGTCTATGGTGACCATCTGTCAAAAGAATGTCCTACTTTCTGACATTGGACTTGCTTCTCTCTTTCTTGTTCACTTTTCTTTGCATCTTTTATCATTACCTCATGTTATGCTAAATATTTATTTCCTGTTTTCCTCCATTGAAACAACCATGGAAACTGTATTCCTGGAACCTGCCTGACATTTAGAAGGCAATCAATAGGTATTTTTGAAAAACAAATGAATAAATTACACACACATATAAATATTAGTATGAGTAAAAGATATTTATGCTTATATATGTGTTCTTACCAAACACACATACACATATATGTGTATACATTTATCATGAAAATGATTTGAAAACATAGTGAAATTCTTCATAGTGTATTAAATCTTATAAAAACCATAACAGAAACAGAGGCAAATTACTAATGTTCTAAAACAGACACAGATGAAAATATTATTGAGGACTGTAATGTAGTCTTATTAATCTACAATTTGTCTAACATTGCAAGACATTAATTCACTTTTTGGGGGCACCTGGGTTTCTCAGTTGGTTAAGCATCTGATTTCAGCTCAGATCATAACTTCATGGTTTGTGAGTTCAAGCCCCACATTGAGCCTGCTGGGGATTGTCTCTCTCCCTCTCTCTCTCTGCTTCTCCCCCACTCATGTGCATGTACATGTGTCCACATGTTCTCTCAATATAAATAAACTTAAAAATTAATTCATTTTTATTTTATTTGATTTGCACTGCATTTCCAATATAGAAAAATATTTTTGTTATAATATAGAAGATGTAAAATATGTGAATATATTTCATAATGTAAATATCCCTTTGTTCTCTTTATTTCAATATTATTCTTGCTTACTATTTCCCTTTAAGAAGATAAACACTAAAATGCTGAAATTTCATTCAATGTTTTGAAAACAAGCCAGTATATCAAAATGTACCTGTGGTTACTAATTTCAGATATTTCCATGAAGAAGCTGATACTCATGTCAAAGGACACATTATGTCTTTGAAATTCTCAGTTACTATCAAGTTTGTGATAGTTGACCAGGACTGGACTCTCATTTGTACTTTTTGTGCTTTGGATCACTTAGCAACATACAGAAAAAGTTTGTAACTGGGCTCTACTTACTGTTAAGTTTTTAATAATCTGTTTGTGCTTGTTTGCATGTTTGTTTTTGAGGAGGTCCTGAGAAACATTTGAATAACCTTGCTCTGTGAGGCTTATTGCAATCAATGGCCACTTTTCAAGTGTTATGAATCCTTTTTTTTTTTTAAGTGTTATAAATCTTGACAACCACTTTGTTCATCTTTTCAATCAGGTGCAAAACTCAGCTGTACGAATATTTCTTAATTGCTTGGCAAAAAGTAGGAAACATCTGTTCATGTACAAGGTGGTTTTGAATTAGTAATCAAAATAAATAATGCTGGGTATTTTCAGATGGTATATGATTTAGTAGGTTGAATACATCTGTGTTATATATCAAAAAGACCACCATTTCAATAAAATTTGACATAGTGCTCTAAGTGATATTTCTATTCTTAAAGAAAACTTAAAAAATTGTTAATCTTTATGTATATGCAAATACACATACAGATATATATGGTGGAAATTGCAATGTTGCTAAAAACTGGTTGTGAAAATAAGGATTCTATAGAATATAAGTTTAGATGTCAAAATGCTTTCTAGATGAGTTCTGAAAATATAACTGGAAAATGTACAAGTTATTTTACTTTGCTTAGCATTATGGACTTGTTTGACAGCAGCTGATCATAAAAAAGGAAGGACTTTAACCTCGCTATACATATTTTCTATTGACTTGTATTATCCATAATAATGAATGTTCTTCAAAAGAAGTAATTTAGTTTGGCCCTATCATCCAGTAAGAATTATTAGAAAGTCATGTTGCATTCTTGTAGAGGTTTTTCATGAAGAAAAATGGGAAAATGCTGCTTTGGCATGAAGTTTAGCTTAATAGTAAGAATTGAAATCTTTGGTAAAGATGATACTGAAACTTTTTGCCTAGAATTTACTACACTGTGAATGTCAAATACTCAGATATCCCTGTGTCCATGGTATGTAAGATAACATTCTAGCTAGAGATGTAAAAGCTTTAGCAAAAAAGAATGGGTCTAATGTAAGAAACAGACTGCAGAGAAGGTACATTTATTGCCAGTCATATTTTCAGAACCTTTTGTCCAAAGTATACTTTTTCTTTTGTTGAGACTCACTTATTTCTTTATTTTGACGATGCCAGCCTTGTTCTATGTGGTAAAAGTCTCTTCAATTCAAATTATTTATTCTTGAGTAAAAAAAACATTATTCATAATTAATTGTCAACGGCATGCATGTTAATACAAAAGACAGCATTTTGCATCTATTACAAACCAGTAATAATCTTAATGTTAAAGAATTTAAGGTACATTGTATGTATTATCAACATGCTTTTTTATAAAATATAGCAAAAAACAACAATGAATATCATAAAAATATTTTCCCTTGGAAATAGTATAAAAATATAGAAGTATGGGTATGTCATGTGGGTTTACACACCATTATTTAAGATTATATTGATTTTAAAACTCTAATTAATCCATATGAAAGGCATGGTTGAATCTCTACCTCCTACTATTCCATATGCATTAAAAATTAAACTCTAAAATCTTTCTGTGTGGGAAAATGAAAATATTTAAAAGTATATGAACACAATAAAACAAAAGAATATCAAGCAATATGTTCTTAATTAGCTTTCTTTACCTTATCTACTCAATCTTTATGACCTAGGCCTTCACCCTAGGAAAATTGCTCTGTAACAGTAGCTTTCATATGCATGGTGAAAGTTGATCTTAAATGTGTTTAAATGGGTTCTTTGTTAAACTCAACAACATCTAGAGATGTTATGTGGGGTTTATTTTGTTTATTTTACTTTTTATTGGACAAGTTTCTCTACTACAGAATAGGAAATATATGATGCATTCCAAAATAGCCTCATAAATCATTTTTGTTGTGAAATCGGTCATCGAAGTAATGAATTTTTACAATCTGCATTGGGCAATTATTTGGAATGGGCCCTTTGACATTCCACACACCAAATGATACTCCACTTTTATAGCTAAGCCACTATCTTTTCCTGTTATGACTGTATTAATTTCCTGTGGATGCTATAACAAAATACTTTTAGTGGCCAATCAACAGAAATAGATTCTCTCACACAAGCTAGAAGTCCCAAACCTGGCAGGGCTACGCTCCCTTTGTGGGCTCTGGGAGAGAATAGGTTAATTGTCTTAATTGTCTCTTCCAGCTTTTAATTGCTAACAACAAGGCATTTCTTGACTTGTGGCTACATGGTTCTAATCTCTGCCTCCATCTTCACATGTCTTCTCCTCTCTGTGGCTGTCTCCAAATTCTGTCTCTCTCTTATAAAGATAGATGTGATTGCATTTAGGACCCCCTCCAATAATCCAGAATAATGCTCCTCTTAAGATCTTTAATTTAACCACATATTTGTTGTGTAAGGTAATATTCAGTCTTTTGCCATGTAAGATGATATGTTCAGGTTCTTGAGATTACAACATATATGTACTTTGGGGGGCATAATTTAGCCACTTAAAATGACCAATGCTCCAAGTTTGGGAGCATTACTCAGAGCACTCTGTATCAGGACCTACCTACTTTTGTGTGCTAATGGAATTAGTCAAACGTGCTAAAACAGTATATTAGACAACTAATGCACGATTGGATTTTTAGTCAACAAAATATGTCTATAACTAAAAACATAAAAAATTACTATCTTAACATAATGCTATTCACTCCAAAATGACACCTTTTTGCAGTGCCACTACTTCCACCATCACCACTTTCTGCACTGTGGGAAGATGCCATCTCCTCAAGAGCCAATGTAGTGTCCACAGAACATGATGAGGAATGTATCCATTTTCCGTGCCTAACAAATTATCATAAAATTGATGGCTTAGTAAATAGGAATTTATTTTCTCACATTTCTGGAGACCAGCTATTCAAAACCAAGGTTTTGAAGCAAGACCTCACTTCCTTCAGAGGCTGTTCAGGAGAATGCCTGCCAGTGGGCATTGGCTTACCTTAGCTTGTGGCTGCATTCCTCCAATCTCTGACTCCATGGTCACTTTGCCTCCTCCTCTTCTGTGTGTAACAAACATCTATCTGTTTCTCTTTTATAAGATTACGTGTGATTAGATATAGAGGTCACTAGGATAATTCAGGATAATCTCCTATCAAAATCCTTAATTTAGTCACACCTCTGAAAAGTGTACCATGTACGATAAAAACCACAGTTTTCAGGTATTGGGCTGTGGATATATCTTTGGGAGCTTTTATCATATGACATTGTATATCAAAGAACATGCTGATAAGCATTAAGTATTAAATGAGGCAACTTCTGTTGAAATCCATCTTCGGAAGTCTGATCTCCCATTTTGCTGTTCCTTACTTTTGAATGTTCACAATGTACTTTCACATCAGGTATGCTGTTGGTCATTGAGCTCCTCTAAGAGTGGACTCTCAACTTTTCTAGACATATCTTGAATCAGCTCACTCTTTGTGTCTAATGCAGAAATTTCTACAAATATAGTCTTGGCTCTGTATAAACCAACCATTAGTGTAGAACATGTAGTCAACATACTGGTTTTGGTGTGTGCCTAGTGACAGGGTGTGCGAGGAGAGTTAGAGATTGTGATATTATTTGGATAACTAAAAATATAAACAACACTGCAGGCTAAAGAAGCTTATATTTGTGGGGATAATGATTGAGTTAGAAATTCTATAATTATACTGTAGATTGAGACATTTGGGGCTAAAACCTTCCTATTTCACTTTGAAAAATGATCTTTGATATACCTATAGAAAAAGGATTATTATGAGGATTGGGTGAATGAACAAAGGCAAGAGATGAGAAAATACACATACTAGATTTACTGGATCAATGTTGTTTAAAGACAAGGACAGTGGCCCATTGCCCTGTTTGGTTTCAAAAACAGAGGCCGTGGAACTAGACACTAGGATTGAAGAGAGTATCCTGGCCATTTTAACAGAAAAAAGAATAAATATTCATACCATAAAGTTTCATAATCTATATTTTCTTTATGTACATATGTATGTATGTACATATATTTGTATATTTCATATTCAAATGAAACACTGCAAAATTAGAGGTTTAAAAGATTTTTGAAACTAAAGATAACTTTATAATTTCTCAAATTCTTTATTGTGAACAAAAATTAAATGTACATATTTAATTATGTATTTCACTGGTTTTATGAACATAAGAAAAGACTTTCTTTAGCCACAGCAAATAAACCAAGATAAGCTTGACTTAATCTCCTCCATGCCAGTTTTTATGGTATCCAAGTTTCAGTCAAATAATTTAACATGTTTCTTTCTGGCTACATCCTATGCCAAGTCATTCTGGGACTCCAAAATAATTCTATGCCTGCCTGTTTCTTCTTTGATATGATTGAGTTATTATGGCATCTACTATATTATTAATAACATCATGTTCTGTTGATAGGAAGTTAAAATTGAAGGTTTATCACAAGCAGAGGAAATGTGATCCAAGGCCTTTCCAAAGCAGGAAATATAGCTCACTTTTAGAGAAATGGCCAGGAATCACATATAAAATATTTGATAGTATATAAGTATAGAAAGAGTATACTTTGAAATAGATTTATACCATAATGAGATGGAATTTAACACTTTAGCAAAATTAAGAGAAATAGATCCCCCTTTTCCCCTACCTGGGGAAAAAGGTAAATAGTTTAATGTTAAGATGAAATCCTATTCTTGCCTATCATCCATGCCAAAGCCATCAAACCCATTCTAAGATTTGGTTCTGTCACTTCATAGAATACCATAGATTGACCCAGTGGGTTGTAGTAGAATACACAAGAAAAAAAATTCTAGGGGCACCTGGGTGACTCAGTCGGTTAAGCATCCGACTTCGGCTCAGGGCATGATCTCACAGTTTGTGAGTTTGAGCCCCACGTCGGGCTCTGTGCTGACAGCTCAGAGCCTGGAGCCTGCTTCAGATTCCATGTCTCCCTCTCTCTCTGCCCCTCCCCTACTCATGCTCTGATTCTCTCTGTCTCAATAATAAACATAAAAAAATTAAAAAACCCCTCTAATGCATGAACTCCCAACTTAAGATCCACACATGTGGTGCTTATCTCTAAGGTAGCTAAACATTTCACAGGTTTTCCAGCATGTTTGGGTCTATTTATTGAATTTCGTATATATATAAAGCAAGAAAACAAATGCTTGTCCCTCACATTTTGTTATTTTTTTTAATGTCTATTTATTTTTGAGAGAGAGAGAGCATGTGAGCAGGGGAGGGTCAGAGAAAGAGGGAGACAGAGAATCCGAACCAGGCTCTGAACTGTCAGCACAAAACCAGATGTGGGGCTCACCCTCAGAAACTGTAAAGTCACTATTTGAGCCAAAGTCAGAGGCTAAATAGACTGAGTCACCCAGGTGCCCCCTTCACATTTTAAAACTGAGTAAAATTACATAGCTATTCAATGATCATGTTTCTACAGATAGGAAGAAGTATTCTTGATTTTTTATTTGGGTTACCTCAACTCATTTTACTAACAAATAAGATAAAGAATAATTTTGCATAACTTTAGTAGAATGACAGAGAGTAGGATAATCAGCTATTCAAAATTTGATGTTTTCCTTAGCTGTTTGGAAATTTTCTTACCTAATTCAACAGTGTTTTAAAAGGGTATCAATAGAATTGCTTCCAAAACCCAGAGCCCTGCTATTTAAGGAAAAAATACACTCATTTTATATCCCACAAATCTTGAGCACCTCCTAAGTTTTTAATTTTATATTTCTTACAATTATAATGCAGATTAAATGACTTGTTTTCCGACAAATGTCTTTTATATGCCACGAACCCCATCTAGTTCACTCCTGTATGGTGTTTGCTGGCTTCTTCCCCTGCAAACTGACCGTTTTTCCCTTTGAAATTAACAAGCATTTTGGGGAAAATGACTTGAGATGATGCACACAGCTTTCAGTCTCTTTACATTTTTATCCTGCATCAATTATGGTCATGGTGTCTGAAGGCAGAATCCTACTTTCCACAGTCCTTTCACGTTGACTGGAATTCTTCCACAAGGGGGAGCTGTCACTTTCTCTCTGTACCTGTATTCATTCAATTATTTATAGATAACGGTATGGTTTTATGGGTATTTATTTTATACTACGGGTTATAATCCAATGCTATTGCTATTTATATTTCTGTTGAAATCATCTTAGCTTTGACCTCTGGGAGTTCTTTCATCTTGGTTCTTTTGCACTTACAACATGCCATGTTCTGTTTTGAATGTTTCCTAATTTTCTGCTATTGTTCTACTCTCCAGGCCCATCTTCTATTTTCCCAGCCTGCAATCAATCCCTTCTCCAAGGAGTCCTGTGGGCAATATGTTTCCAGGACCTCTGCATTTTGTAAGCACACCAAGGTACATTTAAACATGTGAAGTTTTTCCTCAGGCTTTTCCTCTTGCTATGAAGGAATATATGAGCCTTCGTTATTGGAGATTCAGAAATTCCTTAGTACAGGGATCCCCCCCTCCATTTGTCTCCCTTCCCTCTTTGTGTAAGTCCTATTGCATTGGATCAATTATTCATGTTCTTTATATTTTTTTTCATTTCTTAAATCTGTTTTATTTTCTGCTCTAACATTTGATAATTTATCACTATTAGATTTTCTGTCTCAAAAATGTATTTGTTAGGACATTCAATTTTCATTTCATTTTATCTTCTGTATTTGTTTCTTAATAGTCATGCATTTTAGTTTTAAATCTGCCTCTACTTTCTGGCAATAGCCTAATTTGGGGTTATATGAGATATTATTGTTTGCCACCTCAAGGGTATTAATTTTATTTTTATAAAATTCCTGCTACTGAGACAGGGAAACCCAAGGGACTCCATGAGAGAAAAAGCTGAATTTCTTTTTCTTTTTATGCAGCTCCTATTCTTGCTAGGACCTGCACCCCCACTCACTCTACACTATGCCTCAGAATACAAATAGTGTATTAAGGGACAAGGAGTTAATGATTTCTCTAGAATAGACAACTTCCCAGGAAGGACCAGGTGAGAGGGACTGGGCGAAGCTACCATCCGTGTATTCCAGACCACTGGTGCTAGACATGTCCAAGCCCCCTGACTTCAGGCAATAAGTGGTTTATGCGGGGCATGTGGACACTGTCTCATTCTGACCAGTTCCTGCATGCCTAAGACGACATATATACCGGAACACAATTGTCATACAAACTTCCAAATCCCAAACAAAGACAAGACTCCCTCCTTTCCTTTCTGAGTCTCAGGACACTCAGTCCATCTGTGTTTGTTCTTTCTTCAATAAACTCTGCTTTCACCCCCTGCCGGCTGACATTTGATTTCCACCCTACAGGAAGACAAGGACCCTCTTGGCTGGTCCTCAGGGTCCCACTCTGGGTCCTCAGACCAGCCTGCTTGCATCACTACTTTTGCAGCAATCTTTGTTGTTGTTTTGTTTTTCCTTGAAAGTTTGTTATATTTAATTTTCCTCTATACTATTGACTCCCTCAGGTGTCAAACAGTTTTATGTATAATTGTCTTCTAGTTTTTATAAGTAGGGGTGTCTAGTGAGCTAGATTGTTTACTGGTGTGTATTTCCTTAGTGTCAGTACCACTTTCTGCTCCTCTGGCAATGGTTAAAGTGAGTTAGTGGTGTGCATGCATAGATTGCTAGTAAGGAAATGTGGAAAAACTCCATTTTGGAGTGAATGGCCATTTCTTGTGGGGATGATATCCAAGGATGTTGCTTGGTTCTGTTCTGGGTGTCTCCAGATGCATATTTCTCCAATTTAGATGGTTGTGGACACAATGTGGGAGGAAAATGAAGAAAACAGCTGCTCCGTGAAACAGTGACAGATACAGCTGTTCCAAAGCTCCTTAAACATTTATCCTGTCAAGAGTGTCAAGACCACTTCTAAAAGACAAAAATGAAAGAAGAAACAGAAACTAGAAAAAATCCTGTTTCTCCTCCTCTCATCTTGAAGCTAATCAAGCATGATCTGAAAATGGAAGGATTCACTTTTTTTCCCCAAGCTGAGTGCTAAAGGGTCAAGGTCAAGGGACATTGTTCTGTTTGCATAAAATAGCAGGTCCCTGCCCCATTGAAGTTAACTAGCTCCGTGATCATCACAGGCATTATACTTCAGGAAATACCTGCTCTGGTAGGGAGGATATATTCTTTATGGTTTTCAACAATGAATTTTGTGTTGATTTTAAAAAGTATTTTTAGGTGATTTTAACAAGATTCTAGTAGGAGGAACGTTAATCATCTGTGTTCAGTCAACCATCTTTTTATTTTTTGATGTTTTATTTATTTTTGAGAGAGAGACAGAGAAACCAAGTATGAGTGGGGGAGGGGCAGAGAGAGAAGGAGACACAAAATCTGAAGCAGGCTCCAGGCTCAGAGCTGTCAGCACAGAGCCTGAACGGGGCTCCAACTCATGAACCATAACATCATGACTTGAGCTGAAGTCGGACGCTGAACCAACTGAGCCACCCAGCTGCCCCAAGTCAACCATCTTTGTATGAGGAATAGCACTGAATTTTAAAGCAAGTCAAAATCAGAAACAACAGTTTACCACAAGGATAAAGAAAATTATACTACTTTTTAGAAATTGTCTGAATGAAACTTGTTAGCTTTTAATAAGATTTTGTAATGAAAAATTAATTTCAGTTTTACTGGACTGTTTTCTCAACTCTTTATGTTTTGTTTTGTTTTGTTTAAGGAAAAACAGCTACTTTTCATTGTCTAGAATGTCCAATAGTTCTGATTTTATTGCTTGCATAAGCAAGCAGGGAAATAATGGTTCTTGTTCAATGTTAGTAGCCTTTTGGTGGTATCGAGTCAGAATGCTAGAAAAAAAAGAAAGAAAACAGGCAGTCCATGAACCATATTTAGCCAGGAGATATGTTTGTTTTGCTCATAACTTGCTTAATTTCTTTCATATTTTAAAATTTGAATATTTAATTCATATCTAGATTTTCAGCTTAAAAAATTCACCAGATCTGGCAATAGTGGGTAAAATCCGACTATCACCTGGGAAAATTAGCTGGAGCTAACATAAGATTATACTTTTAAAATGGTGTCCACTTTCCAATTTGCCATAGACTTTAGTATTCCCTAATGATATCCATCAATATTTGCACAGTAAAAAATAACCCATTTCTACCCATTATATTGAATATGTGACTTTATTAGAGATTTGACTTTGCAACGTTTTTCTACTGAACAAGATGAAGGAAATAACTACAATGCCATCAATGTTTGTTACGAGGAAGGGAGAAGGGAAGACAAGAACTCTGAGTAGAATAAATACTTTGCTTTTAGAACACTAGGGGTAATTCACATTATATTCAAATATTGCTGTATAAAGCAGCAATGAAACTAGCAAAGTGACATTGTTCTCTGCCTGCTATTTTTCAGTATTACTGAAAATTACTTTTCTTGTGGCATTGACTGCCAATTAGTAACCACCAGGCGGTAGCCATCTTCTTAGTTTTCAATTTTAACTAGAAATAATTCTCATATAGTGCTGCTCCTTTAACAAGCACCTTTACCATGCGAGACACATATAAAAGTAATTAAATTTAATAGTCTCATTGCTTTTAAGCAAAGCCATATGGTGTACTTAGATTGCAAATTCTAATTGAAGTCAATGAGATTTTATGTAGAAAATACTTCTGAAAATGTAGCCGTATAATCAAATATATATACAACGTACCCCTTTTATCTTGACAGAAGCATAGCCCAGTACCTTTATTCATTGTCTTTTTCAGGCATACTCAAGAGCATTACAGCTGGACTGTCTTGTCATGAACAAAAAGAACTTTAAAAGTAATAATAACACTTGCTTGTGTATGCCCAATGCATCTTTTTCATTACCTTTCTATCTAAATTTTAATATTGCAATAATCCCTGAAACAGTGTCTTGGATTACAAGAGCAGTATGTAACTGAGACATGACCCAATCCATTCACATTTATCTGTTCTTTATACACCAGGATTTGAAAGTCCCATTTAAAAAAACCCTGTAAATGCAGTGGAAAAACAAAACAAAACATGGAAATAGCCATAGCCTTACCAATTTTCCTTATTTAGAAAATGTTCATAGAGTTTTGCATTCCTAATGTAGATTTAAAAAAGGGAGAGAGCGTTACTCACCATGGAATGTAAACTAACAGGACTACAGAGGAAGGAAAATAAGGTTATCTTGCCAACCTCTGGACTCTGACCATACTCTTCTATTTGTTTGGAAAACACTGGGCTTGGATGATGTTTTGGAACTGCCTCTGGTAAGAAACAACTGTGTAAAGGCAGATTAGATTGCAAGGTGGAGGAAAAAGCATAGAGGGGGGTAAGGTGGTATCTATTCAGTGAAGGTTCTGCAAACCAGCTGTGGGCTGAGATTCTGGTAATCAGGAAGAGCAAAGCAGTCCTCATATGGCTAAAAATCCCAGAACCTTATTATTGAGTTCTGAACTATGCTAAAAGACTTATAATTAATGATAAGCTCTCGGAATGAAGAAAATAGCTGCAGTAACCCAGAAGAGTTGTTTCCCAAATTCTAATTGCTAGATAGCCTAAGGACAGCCATGTGTGCTGAATATTTCTGCAAAGGAGAATTTAAAATAAACCAACTCCTCATTACCTATAAACAATAGGTTACTTTCAAAAATGTAGTGATACTGAATTTACTAGAATAAAATTTTGCATTTACCTATTTATTTCTCATAAAAATAATATTAGTGTGTTAAAAAGGGGATGTTCAGAGTTATGAAACTTTATACTAATCCTAAAACTAATTTCCCAAATACAGTTGGCAATTGAGATGTATAGGAAGATATGGTGTTATATACCCAGGAATCAATACACACATGAAACATACTGGCTATAGTAAGATACATTATTTATATATTTTATATAGTGTTATAGTGTGTTAGAGTGTTACATACTTATACAAATAGAGTGATTATTGCAATAAAGTTTCAAATTTGAAAATGGTAAATGACTACATAATATTCCATCAAGTGGATGTTGATAGACTTATTAAATTTCTCCATTTAATATGTCTCCATACGGGGCACCTGGGTGGCTCAGCTGGTTAGGTGTCTGACTCTTCTTTTGGGCTCAGATTATAGTCTCACGGTTGTGAGATTGAGCCCCATGTCGGGGTCTGCAATGACAGTGCAGAGACTGCTTGATATGATCTCTCTCCCTCTCTTTCCCTCCCCTGCTCACATTCTCTCTGTCTCTCTCAAAATAAATAAATAAACTGGGGCCCTTGGGTGGCTCAGTCAGTTAAGTCTCTGACTTCAGCTCAGGTCATGATTTCACGGTCCGTGAGTTGGAGTCCAGTGTCAGGCTCTGTGTTGACAGCTCAAAGCCTAGAGCCTACTTTGGATTCTGTGTCTCCTTCTCTCTCTCTGCCCCTCCCCTGCTCGCTCTCTCTCTCTCTCTCTCTCTCAAAAAAAACCATTTAAAAATAACAATAGATAAACTAAAAAAAAAAGTATGCTTATGTTTTTATATGGATTTCAAAGTAAACTTAATTTTATAATAGTTTTAACTTTATAGAAGAGTTTTAAAAGTAATACATTCCATCTAACCCACGTCCAGTTGCTTCCATTGTTTACAACTCCTATTAGTAGGATGCATTTGTCACAACTAATGAAAAACTATTGATACATTATTATTAACTAAACATCATTCTTACTTTATATTTATTGGTTTTTACCTAGTGTCGTGGTTTTTGTTTGTTTGTTTTTTTATTTTGTTTTGTTTTTTGTTTTTTGTTTTTTCATCTCATGATCTCCTCCAGGATTCTCTATTACATTCAGCCATCCCGTCTCCTTAACCTTCTCTTGCTGTGACAGTTTCTCAGGTCTTCTTTGTTTTCATGTCCTTGACTGTATCAAGGAGTCCTGGTTAGGTATTTTGCAGAATGCTCCTCAATTTGGTATATGTTCTGATGTTTTTTCTCATTTTTTAGATAAGCTCCCTGTGCTCTTGAGAGGAAAATTCTCTCAGAAATAAAGTGTCATCCTTATCACTTCATATCAAAGGTATATGCCATCAAATAGAACTAACATTTGTTAATCTTGATTACCTGACTGTGATAATATTTCTCAGATTTCTCTCTAAGAAAGTGGTTTTTTTTTTTCACCCTTTTCCATAATGTGCCTTTTGGAAAATCACAATGTGCAACGCATGCTTAAGAAGTGGAGAGTTATCCTTCATCTCCCTTGGAACAGAGTTTTTGTATAAATTATTTTGAATTCTTTTGCACAGAAGATTGCCATTTTTCTCACATCTGTGTTTGTATGTATGTAGACAGTCTGAACGTATGTCAGTGAGGACATATGAGTATTTCATTTTTTGGCTTATAATCCAGCACTGAATTTTGCCACTTATATTGTCCCAGTTTGGCCTTTGGAAGCTCAGTTGGCTCCTTTGTCTCTTTGACATAACTCCATTGTGTGTTTACTTTTTAAATGGTTCCTTACTTTCTGGCCCTATAAGATTCTCCAGGCTTATGTTACATATACTTGGTCCCAACTCTAGAATCCCTATTTCTCCAAGGAGTGCCAGTTCCCTTTAATACTAGAGAATAGTAGTTCTGGTGTCCTTACTGCTACCTCCATGTCCTTGCCTCTAGACCACAGAGCTGACAGACAAGGGAATGAAAGTGCTGATAGCAACCCTGGTAGAGTCTCATATTTATGTACATATAACATATAAGAATTGTTATATGTAACTATCTGTATCTATATCATTTGTTCATACTCATGTCTCTAGCTCTAATCTATTACCACATGTATAACTCCAGCTTCCCGGTCTTGCTTATCTGTAACTTTCTCTCCAATAATGAGAAACCTGGCTTCTATCACTTGTCATCTATGGATTTAATTGTTCAATTCTAGTAATACACATACAACATTATAGGGAATGTTAACCCATTTCTTTGATTATGTGTATTTCTAAAAAATTACTACATAAAGTAATTTTCAAATGTACTTTTATTGGAGGGGGATCTTACAAAACCTATTTATTTATTTATTTATGTATTCATTTATTTATAGGTTTAAATTTTTATTTAAATTCCAATTAGTTAACATGTAGGGTATTATGAGTTTCAGGAGTAGAATTTAGTGATTCATCACTTGTATACAATGCCTAGAGTTCATCACAAGTGCAATGGCCATTATCCATTTAACTCATCACTTGCCCACTTCCCCTCCAGCAACCCTCAGTTTGCTCTTTATAATTAGGTGTCTGCTTTCTGATTTGCCTCACTCTCCTTTCTACACCATCTTCCCCCAAGTTTATCTGTTTTGTTTCTTAAATTCAACATATGAGTGAAATCGTATAGCATTTGTCTTTCTCTCACTGATTTCACTTATCATAATACATGCTAGTTCCATCCACATCATAGAAAATGGCAAGACTTCATTCCTTTTGACGGCTGATCAATATTCCAGTGTGTGTGTGCATGTGTGTGTGTGTGTGTGTGTGTGTGTGTGTGTGTGTGTACATATACAGTAAAACCTTGGATTGCAAGTAACTTGTTCTGTGAGTGTTCAGCAAGATAAGTAAACATTTCTAATAAATTTTAAGTTGATCAACTAGCAACATCTTACAATATGAGCAGCATGTGACTCTGAATGTCATATGCTTACAACTGAGCCTCTTCTTCTTCTTTTTCTTCTTCTTTTCCTTCTTCTTCTTTTTCTCCTCCTCCTCCTCCTTCATTCTCTCTTTCTCTCTCTCTCTCTTTCTCATTGGGTGATTGTCTTCCATGATTGGATGCTCACTCTCAGGCCACAGTGTTTGGCAGAAATCAGTGAATTTTTCAGAACATTGGAAGGTGCTCACAACTTGCACTAGTGTATTTTTGTCGTATCAAACCACCTATGGACCGTCTTTTGCTTTTCCACACAAGAGTAAGCTTAGGAATGCTTTGCTTCCTTCCCGGAGAGGTTGCCTGCAGATATAGACCCTTTCTTCTGCTGCCTTATTGCCAGTTACATTAAATACTGTACTGTATTCAATAACCATTAGTGATAGTGAAAGTCATCCTACACAATAACCCTACTCTCTCTTGTCTCCCTCACACCAGCCATGAATGTTTTCAAAGGTAAGTGCAGGTCAATTGGTTTATTTTTCTTTATAGTTTGTATTTCCTTTATTATTTTATATTATATTACATTTTTATATGAATATTTTGGGATTGGGGAATGAATCATCTGAGTTTCCATTATGTCTTATGGAGAAATTTGCTTTGATACGCAAGTGCATTGAATTACAAACTTGTTTCTAGAACAAATTATGCTCACAAAGGTTTTACATTTACATACGTGTTTAGAAACAAAAGAGATGAAGATAAGGGAAGGAGGAAAAAAAGAGAAAGTGAAACAAACCATAAGAGACTCTTTACGACAGAGAACAGACTGAAGGTTGATGGAGGAAGATGGATGGGGGGATGGGCTGGATAGGTGATGGGTATTAAGGAAGGTACTTACCATGCTGAGGACTGAGTGTTATATGTAAGTGATAAATCATGAAATTCTACTCCTGAAAACAATATTGCACTATATGTTAAGTAACTAGAATTTAAATAAAAATTTGAAGGAAAAAAAAACACTGCTGGAAATTTTGCTAAAGTTCCTCTGAAACTAAGATTTCTTGCACATATCTTGATGGCTGTAATCTGACTAAGTGCATCGTGAGAAGCTGTGCCTGGAATTCTTAGTCCTCATTGCTTATCTGTTAAGCTGTTGCTTATCTATTTTTTTTCTCCTGCTATCCTATATTCTGTGCCTATATAGGCTATGCTTTGTATTGTTTTGATGTTCAATCATATGACTCTGTGACAATGACTCACTGGGTTATCTGAAGAGGGACTTTTAAAAAAATTTTTTTTACTGTTTTTATTTATTTTATATATAGAGAGAGACAGCATAGCAGGGGAGGGTCAGAGAGAGAGGGAGACACAGAATCTGAAGACATGCTCCAGACTCTGAGGTAGTTGTCAGTACAGAGCTGATGCGGGGCTTGAACCCACAAACCGTGTGATCATGACCTGAGCCAAAGTCGGACACTTAACTGACTGAGCCACCCAGGCTCCCCAGAAGAGGGACTTATTTTAATAACTCCAGACTCCTACAGAATTTAGACATTATAATACAACTGGGACCCAAGAGAAAATGGAACTAAGTATGTGATAACAACAATGACTTACTACCTTTCTTTAGCTTCTCTTCTTAATTATGCATCTAATTTACCTTACTCTTTTTGTACTTTGTCATTCTCTAATTCTTTAAGCAGGTTGGTAATAAAAAGTAAATGAATAAATAAATAAAATAAAAATGAAACCACAAAACTTTATCTTAGCTGGTTGGTAAATTTCCCTGGGACAAATTCTTATTCAAGTCCATTAACCGTTCTTGAACATGCATCACCCCTCAACAAAACACTGTGTCCCAATTGCACAAGAAGTGAAAAATGGATTGTCATTGGCCTAATTGGGGTCAAGTGACCAAAATAATCTATTCTGTCCAAGATCATAATTGAATTATTTTCTCACTGGGGGAAGGGGGTCCTCACTGCCATTCTGTGACCAGAAAAGATTAAATTTCTACAAGTGAGAAAAGATTAAATAAGCCCAAATATTTATGCTACATTCTTAAAGTTTTTCTTCTGCTTTCAGTTATAATTCCTATATTTTAAGGTAGCTTTCCTTATGTTCTGGGCACATCATAATTTTTTTTAATTGGCACCATTGCTTAATTAAAAATACAAATTGGATTAACATTAACTGTGTGATTTTATGATATGTTGTATTGTGTATTTGATTTTATTTAATTAATTTATTTTTATTTTTTATTTACCTTTTTTTTTTTTAAGAGAGTGAATGCACATGTGCACATATATGAGTGGAGGAGGGACAGAGTGAGAGGGAGAAAGAGAATCTTAAGCAGACTCCATGCCCAGGAGAAAGCCTGATACAGGACTCAAACCCAAAAACCCTGAGATCATGACCTGAGCCAAAATCTATAGTTGGGGACTTAACTGATGGAGCCACCCAGGAATCCCTGTTTTGCACTTTATAAAATTTGTTTTTCAAATTGTTTTCATGTATGTTGTAAAACTTACCTAGTTTTTCATTTCTGATTTTTTTGCCACTGAATTTAAGTTTAGGAACACACTTTAACCTTTATTTTATTTTGTTTTATATTTGACTATTTTTATATTTAAAAAATAAATAAATTGCTAATTTGAGAGGTAGTTCTTAATATCTATGTTTCTATTGAGTTTTTTTTAATGAAATTGTAATTTCTCCATTTTTTTTTTGCACAAATACATATGTGAGGTTTTTACTTATATGTTAACTAAAATCTAATAGTAAATTGACAATACTATTTAGTTTTGTGATTAGGAAGTCAAACTCAGTTTTTGGTGGAGGAGTTTGGTTTTTGGGAGGATGTGGGGATCCATACTGGATGTTTTCCTAAAATCTTGGCATTATATTTTTGGAATTGTTTGTTTTTTGTTTGATTTTACTTTGTTTTTTATTTATTTGTTTTTTTAATTTTTTAAACTTTTATTTATTTTTTTGAGAGAGAGTATGGGAGGGTCAGAGAAAGAGGGAGACACAGAATCTGAAGACAGGCTCCAGGCTCTGAGCTGTCAGCACAGAGCCCAACATGGGGCTTGAACCCACGAACCGTGAGATCATGACCTGAATTGAAGTTGGACGCTCAACCGACTGAGTCACCCAGGCGCCCCTGTTTTGTTTTGTTAAAAGTAGATATGAGACTGCTCATTCCATTTTTTCAGTCTTTTTATTTCTATAAGCTGAAGGACAGTTTTCTACCAGTCTTAAAAATCTTGGCTTCCTAGTAAATAGAGCAATATGTGACAATAATTACAGCACCAAACTTACTTGTGTGTCACCCTTGCACAGAGACCATGCTAGTCTTCTCTGTATCACTCTGATTTCAGTATATACGTTGCTGGCATGAGTACTGGCACCAAAACTAGATGAAAAGTTTGAAGATTCCTTGCTTGAGATGAATATTGTTGAGATGTATGGCTTTTGAATTATGGAGAGGTGATAGGAAAAAAGCATTATAAATTTAACATCGGGATGCTGTCTGGAGATGATGTCTTTGGGGCATAATTAGATTTAGGTGAGGTCATGACGTCAGGTCCTCATGAGGGGACTAGTTTCCCTGTAAGTAGACACCAGAGAGATTGCTCTGTTTGTCTGTCATGTAAAGACATGGAAAAGAAAGAAAAAAAGGGCCACTTACAAACCAGGAAGAGAATCCATGGGTTGACACTCTAATCTCAGACTTCTGTTGCTGTGTAGACTGGTGAGAAGGAGCCCTTGGAGTCTTTATCCAGCTCATCCAAAAGATGTCGCTGGAAGCTCTTGGTCTCCCCATGACAAAGAAGTCCAGGACACAACATAGCGGATGAGCAAGCAGTACCAGCAGGAAAGTTTGTTTATTTATGGTTTTTAAAGTTTAGTTTTATTTATTTTTTTAGAGAGAAATAGAGAGCAAGCAGGGGAGGGGCAGAGAAAGAGGGAGAGAGAGAATCCCCAAAAAGGCTCTGCACTGTCCCATGCAGGCTCAAACTCACAGACTGTGAGATCATGACCTGAATGGAAGGCAAGGGCTGGATGCTTAACTGACTGAGCCACCCAGGTGACTGAGCCACCCACCTCAAACAGAAAAGTTTCCTGAAGAGGAAGTGCCAGTGCCGATCTCAAGATCTGAGAGCAGACGAGCCCAGGGGAGAGCTGTGCTCCTAGAGCTTGGGTTTCTGTCTTATTGACAGTTGTTTGCAAGGGGGTGGAATAGTCATTACCTGAGGCAGAATTTTCTTGGAAACAAAGTTACATGTTTTTTGGTTTTGTTTTTTTTCTTTTTTGGTCATGGGTTTCCTGTATGGCACCCTTAGGGAGGAGATTTAGTATGGTAATAAAGTATAATGAAAGAATAATGTGCATTTTGGCCTATTTTGTCATCCATCTTGGGCTTGTCTAGTTTAATGTTGCTTCCGGTGGTTTCATTTTGGAAAGATGCCTGACAGACCTCTGATTCCCTCATAGTTGGGCAGGAGTTCATCTCTGCTAGCCTACAGGCATCCTGTTAGAACCTAGCTAACTTCTTACGCTAACACTCGCAACTTCTGTAATTGTGAGAAATCAATATCTGTGGTTGAAGCTAACTAGTATGTGGCCTTTTGTTACAGCAACCTGAGCTACAACAAGAAATGGCACCACAGGAGGAGTGCTGCTGTAACAATGACCTAAAAATGTGGGAGTGTCTTCGGAACTCCTAACGGGTAGAGGCTGGAAGTGCTCTGAGGTGCTTGTTGGAAAAAGCTGGGGTTGACATGAAGGAACTTACGTAAAGGTGATTCTGATGAGGTCTCAGGGGAAAAAATGAGGAGAGCTGCACAGAAATCTACCACCTTCTGAGAGAATACATAAATAGTCATGAACAGAATGTTGGCAGAAATAGGGCCAGCAAAGGCCATTCACACAAAAATGAGGAAGATGCAATTGGAACCGGGAGGAAAGGCAATTCTGTTACAAAGAACCTCGCTGAATTGTGTTCTAGTTTTGTGTAAGGTACGCCTTGGAAGAGATGAAATTGGATAATTTGAGGACATTTCTAAGCAAAGTGATGATAGAGCCCCTTTGATTGTCCTGAGTGCTTATAGTAAAACATGACAGGAGAAAGATAAAATTCAGGATGGGTTTGCTAAGCCAAAAAACCCAGCCTATTTATATTGCAAAAAGTGAGAAAGCTTAATCTGAAGGAATACTAAACCATTTGATAGAGATTATGGATGTGATTTGTGAATTTAACTGGCTATTTTATGTAGATGCTAAGAATAAAGATAGGATTATCCCAGCTAAGACATTGCCAGTTTGAACTAAAAGGAGCAGATCGAACAGCAAAGGATGAAGGAATGCTATTGGACTTCTTGTATTCTACAAGAAAGGACAAAGATCTATTCTGCTGCAAATAGGCATGATTCTCCAAGAAAATGAGAGAATGATGACAACGTCAAGTCAATGATCATCAGGGCTTCTACTCTCATCACAGGCTGGGAGACAAGGCTTTTTCCTCTTCAGTTTCAGTTCCAAAGAATGGGGCTGGGGCTTTGGTTTCCAGCTGCCACCCTGGTGGGCTTGGAGGGCAGAATGATAAACCGAGGAGGATTATTCTTGTGTGTTAAGATCTTAGATCTTATAGAATTTTCTCTGATAGTTTTGGACTTGCTTAAGACATACCATCCCTTCTCTCTTTCCTTTTTCTCCTTTTGGACTGGAATGTCTGTCCTATGCCTGTCTCATTTTTGTATTTTGGGTACACAAAAATGGTGAAATGCTATGGACTGAATTATGTTCCTCCAAAATTTATGTATTCAAGCTCTAACCCTCCACCACAGTGTTATTTGGAGGTGGAGCCTTTGAAAGGTAATTGAGGTTATATTATGTCCTGAAGGTAGGGTCATAAGGTTGGGATTAGTGCTCTTATAGGAAGAGACCAGAGAACTCCTTTTCCCTGTCTCTCTGCCATGTGAGGATGCAGCAAGCAGGCAGTCTTCTCGAAGTCAGGAAAAAGTTCCCCACCAGAACCCAACCATGCAGGCATCCTGAGTCACTAGAACTGTGGAAGTTTATTTCTGTTAGCTACCATTCTATGGCATTTTGTTTTAGCAGTCTGGGCAAACTAATAAAGAACGTCATTATTGATCCGCATGGAATTTTGTGACATCAGGGAGGATTGATGACTGTGGCTCACCTTCCTATTTCTTCTTTGCCCTGATTTAAAACATAAATCTAATGTTTCATGTGCTGGCTTTCTCCATGGAGGAAGAAAAAGCCACTCTTATGGCCAACTAAAACCAAATACTGTGACAAGGCATTCTGCAGTGCTAACATTGTAGCCATTACCTTCAATTCACTGTAATTTTTTTCAATCCCATTTAAAGCAGATAATTAGATAATATATTAAACTTTTGTTTCTGCCACTCTTACCCTCAATGCCTATGAACAATCCTATTGTTTTATTTTTTATTCAAAATGTTTTATTAACTTCTTTACAATACTTCTGGCTCCTCTTAGTCCGTCACTACTTGAGTTCTTCTATACCGGAGATGCTGTCATACTTGGGATGCTTCATCAAATACATTCATCAAGAAAATGGCATAAATTTGGGTGGAAAGCACATTGCCCTCTTCCCGGAGAGTGCAAATATTTAAACAAGGATATGAAAAAAAAGATGAAATGTTTGTATTTTATATTTTTCCCTGCCAGTCACTACATTTAGTCAGATGGAACGTTTTTATATTGAATTCATGTTCATTGGTAGCTTGAAGCATAGTGAACTACTGAAAAATTACATTTTTTCCATTTTGTTCTTATAGACTGCTTACAAATGCATGATGCATTGTAAAAAGTATTATGTTAAGATAAGAAGGAAGTATCTATGTTGTATGGGCAATTTTTATTAAAACTGTTTCTAGCCAATCATGTCTCTATTTCTAAAATAATTTTTAGTGTTTATTTATTTTTGAGAGAGATAGAGACAGAGCGTGAGCAGGGCATAGGCAAAGAGAGAGGGAGACACAGAATCTGAAGCAGGTTCCAGCCTCTGAGCTGTCAGCACAGACCTCGACATGGGGCTTGAACCTGCAAACTGTGAGATCATGACCTGAGCTGACATTGGCTGCTTAACCGACTGAGCTACCCAGGTTTGGTGTCTCTATTTTTTTTAACCAGAATGGATGACTAAATGAATAAAACTCTCAAATCAGTACTGTCATAATATTATAAATTAAAAATATATTATTTGGGTATGATCATTCATTAGAGTAAAATAGTATATTTATTAATAATTGTAGTTAGTTGACTATATAATTTACATCATAATAATACATGTATCTAATATGTATGCTATACACTTTAGATGCTATCAAGCAATGCTGTAGGGCACTCTAGCCTAAGACTCAAAGAATGATCCATCTACAAAAGTTCACCTTAATTTAAAGTATTTGTAGAGATAATTAGAATACTGGATCTGTTCATTAACATTTCAAATCTCATTTAAATGTAAATTGTAATATTCTCTTTTTCTGCAACACTAGGTAGTTAGTGTCTTTCATGAGTAATAAGTAATTTGTTCCCCATTAGCTAAAAGAATGAATAAAGTGATAAATCAAAATCTGATAAGAGTCACGGTTAAAATGGTAACCTATGAGGGAAAGAGTATACAAAACCTTGGTTTCACTATTATTTCATTTTTAAGAATACAACCGATTTACATTTCAACACCATTGGTATTAATTGGTCTCTGTTGTGGTATTTGCAATAAATATATGTAATAAATGTATGTAAATGAACATAATTTTGTAAGATTATAGAAAAAATTAGACTTAATTTTGCAGTATCTTTTTTCATAAACACTCAAATTTTAAAAATATAAAATGCCACACTTTGCATAGAAATAGAATTTTAAAAATGGGGCCCCTGGGTGGCTCAGTTGGTTAAGTGGCTGACTTCAGCTCAGGTCATGATCTCATGATTCATGAGTTCGAGCCCCACGCCAGGCTCTGTGCTGACAGCTCAGAGCCTGGAACCTACTTCTGATTCTGTGTCTGTCTCTCTCTCTAACCTTCCCCTACTCACACTCTGTGTCTCTCTTTCTCTCAAAAATAAATAAAAGTTAAAAAAATTTTAAAAAAGGAATAGAATGTAAAAAGGAAAATCATAAAAAAATTAATCTAAGCCACATACAAAGTGTTCTATAGTGATATCACACCAACGTAGAAATAGATGTTTTGCAATCACACATATAAAAAGGCTTGTTAATGTCCAATGAATTGACCTCTCTGTTCATCAGCCTTATCTCACTCCTTCCTATTTCTCCATTTTGTTCAGTACCTTGTATTTGTTATTCCAGCACTCTTTTAAAAATAATGTCTCTTGGGGCACCTGGGTGGCTCAGTAAGTTAAGCAGTAAGTTAAGCATGTGACTCTTGATCATGGCTCAGGTCATGAGTTCGAACTCCATGACAGGGTCTGTGCTGACAGTTCACAGTCTGCTTGGGATTTTCTCCCCTCCTCCCTCTCTCTCTGCCCCTCCCCCAGTCATGCTTTCTCTTTGTCTCATAATAAATTAATAAATTTTTAAAAGCATATTTCTTAATCAATTAAAACAATGTTTCTGCCAATTCTTCATAAAATTACTGTTTGTGTGTGTGTGTATATATATATTAGTGTGTACACTTAATATAGTGTGAAAAATCATAAAATATCAGTATTTTTTTAATACTTCACTTGATATAGAAATATTGCCATTTTTCCAATATCTAATTCTCAATCAGTGAGCACTGTTCTACCTACTAAGTGTTTGGAAAAGGCAACATAATAATTTCATGGTTAAGAATATGAACTAAGGAATCTTGGTAAGTGATTTTGTTTGTTATTTGTTTAGGTTATTTTATGTGTTATTTGTTTATGTTATTTTATCCTCTCTTATTTTATTTCTCTCATCAAGAAAATGGGAGTACTGATAGACCTGCCTCAGGAAGTCATTGTGATGATTAATTTAATACATGTAAATTACATATAACATATTAAGTGTGTAGTACATGTTACCTCATGATGCTTCAATAACAATATTATTTTAATTATGGAAACTCGTGCATATGTAAATATTCTGTCTAGCTTCCTTTCTTGTGTAGGTAATCCCCATATAACGTTTTAGAATTATTTATTGCTTTAGTGAGAGGTCTAGATCTTAGGATGGGCTCTTATCAACTTCATTTCACCTTGCTGCTGTGATGATTCCCAACTCTGATTCACATTTCTAACACAGGAGCTCCAAAAAATGGATGTTGGTCAATGATTACAAACTTGAAATTAAAAGACACATTCTGGAGATCTAATGCATAACACTGTGATTATAGTAAAAATTGTTATAAGACTAAATCTTAAATATTTTCTCCAAAAAAAAAAAAGAAAACATAATTATGCCACTAATGGAAGTGTTAGCTAACACTACAGTGGTAATCATTTTGCAATGTACACAAATGCATCAAATCAATAGGTTGCACACGTTAATAATGCTATATTGTCAATTATGTTTCAATTAAAAAAAGAAATGTAACCAGGGTGAGAAGATTTTTCCCTCTAAAATGGGAAAAAATACAAATGATAATACACATTGTTGTTGAAGACATGGGCAAACGAGCACTTTCTAATGCACTCATATATATATATATATATATATATATATATATATATATATACACACACACACACACATATGTATATGTATGTATATATACACATATATATTCAATGTTTCTCTATTTTCAGAGAGGGGGGGAGAGCATGAGCATGTGATGGGTGGGGGAAGGGGGTTGAGCGAATCCTAAGCAGTCTTCATGCCGCTAATGCAGAGCCATCATGAGGTTCAATCCCATGGACCATGTGATCATGAGGTGAGCTGAAATCAAATGTCAGTTGCTTAACTGAGCCAGTGAGGCACCCCTAGGTATAATTTGATATAATTTTTTGGAGGACTATGTAGTAATTCATATACAAGTCTAAATTCTACATACTTTTTGAACAATTTTGCTTTCAGAACTTTATCATTAGATTTCACTTCTGGAATTTTCTTCATAATTTTGTTTTAATAGGAGAAACTTGGAAACAATCTACATATATTTTTTAAAGTTGTGAAGTAGGCCTTTGGTTAAATATAGTATAGTTTATCCAGGTTGAAATATCAGGAAACTCTTAAAATTAATGGGTGAATGTTTATGATATGAGAAAACATTTAGCAATATATCAAATGGATAAATAGCTGTGGAGTTATAAATTAAATATAATCTCATTTATTTACCGAGTTGTTAATAGATTTTGATTAAAAGTCTATAAGACTATGAAACAGTACTTTCTGTAGGGGCTCCTTGGGTGACAGATGGAGAGGGTGTCTGTGGGTGGAGAATTGGCTTCTATGTGGTCTCTAATGCGGCCTTCAGGTGATGCCCATCAGATGGTGTCAGCCTCCCATGATCCCCTTTTAAGGTAACTTCTTTATTCCAGAGAATGAGAAATCCAAAGTAAAGGCACTAAATTTCCCAGACTACATTGCAGCTCAATAATTTCAGTAATCTTGCAATTTAAAAAAGACTTCTGTGGACTGAATGTGTCTCTTCCAAATCGATTATGGTTTTGGGGTATGAGGCTTTTAGGAGGCAAGTAAGTTTATATGAGATGATGAGGATAAGGACTTCATAATGAGATCAAATAAGTGTCCTTATAAGAAGAGATAACAGAGAACATGTTCCAGAGATCTCTCTAAACTATGGAAGCCAGAAGATGACCTTTTGGAGGACAGAAAGTTCTCAGCAAGAACTCACTTAGCCAGCACCTTGATATTGGACTTCCTAGCCTCCAGAACTGCAAGAAAGCTGTTGGTTGTTTAAATCAAAACGAGCATACAGACAGACAGAAGTTCCTCCTATTCAGTGTAGTTAGCAACTATATCAGCTTAGGGATAAAATGGAGAGCTAGCAAAACGTGTTATGGGAAAATAATCATGTTAACTACTTATCCAAAGCTCAACCTTTAGGATGGTGACTAAATAACCTGAATGTAAAGATACTGCAATTGATATTTTAGATATATACCACTTCTCATTCTAAAGATGAAGTATTACCTGGAAAAGCCATTAGCTTAAAATATGTGACTATCATTTTATTGTTTGTTCTATTGTTCAATTTTATGTGCTTATGTTTTAAAGATTTCAATTATGCCAAGGCTTTTATGGTATGACTATATTTCTTACTTCTTATAAAGTGCTTTGATCAAAAGTATCTAACTTCTATAAACACGACTAAGCATAAATATGAACTTTATAATCTTAGTATTGAGAGAGTATCTTTTAAATTTTAAATTTTCATATTTTCCACTTAATCTATGAATATAATGGGCTAACCATAGTCAATAAATATACATTGATCTTTTGACATAACTTGTTATTTCTATCAGTTCCTATTCCTACCTTCGAGAGATGTTTCCATTTGAAAACTTCTGTAGATAATGGACTTTATTAATTAATTAATTAATTAATTTTCAAATTTCATAGTCCCCATTCAATTCAATTTTGTTTCCTTGTTCTTGTTTCCATTTTCCGTTTTTAGAAGAGTAGAAAGGAGACTTGAAATTATGACATTGATCTATTTTGCAATATTGCTTGGTAAACTAAATAAATTGACACAAAGATGGAACAATTGGACTGTACTTGGTGTTTGGAATTGATTATTCTGAGAACATTTTGATGATACAAAGTTGCTTAAGGAAGAGTGAACTTTAATACCGAATGAGCACAGGAAAAAAAAAGAGGTAGCAGGGTTCCTGGATGGCTCAGTCAGCTGAGCTTTCAACTCTTGATTTCAGCTCAAGTCATGATCTTGTAGTTTGTGAGTTCAAGCCCCAGTTTGCAAAAGTGGATCCAATGCAGAGTCTGCTAGGAATTCTCTTTCTCTCCTCTCTTCTCTCTACTCCTCTCTCTCTCTCTAAAACTATATGAATAAACCTAAAGAAGTTTCTAAAGATAGGTAGAGAACTGAAGATATAACCTCTATAATCTGAAATTGTTCTCATTTTCATCAGCTCCTCCTGAGAATCAAATGTTCACCATGTTGTTGAGAAGCCTGGAAGTTATACCATGAAAATTCTCATTACTTGCTGTGCAAAGATTTTAATTTTTTTAACATTTATTTATTTTTGAGAGACAGAGAGAGACAGATCATGAGCTGGGGAGGGGCAGAGAGAGAGGGAGACACAGAATCAGAAACAGGCTCTAGGCTCTGAGCTGTCAGCACAGAGCTCAACGTGGGGCTCGAACCCATCAGCTGTGAGATCATGACCTGAGCCAAAGTTGGACGCTCAAACGATTGAGCCACCCAGACGTCCCCAAACATTTTAGTTAAGTGTTTTCTTGGATACTTTTGTGAGTTCTGAATATAAAACCAACTAATACTGAGTTCCTGACTATGTAGCACACAGATTAATAACAATAGTAAGACTGATTCAAAGACATCCCCTCCCATAAGTACAGGGAAGAAAGGTTTATTGGATTTATAATATGATAAGGAGAGAAGCACTTTCAATATTTTTATGTTGGGATGGTTGCCAACTGATGCGAGTTTGAGCTAATGAAAATTCAGTGGCATGTGACAGACAATATCAGTGGAACTTAGATTATTCATATGAACCTTTTGTAAATGGCAAAATTAGTAGAAAAAGAAAGCCTGAGTGACAGGAAAGTTACAAATGCTCCTATTCCCGGCAGCTACAGAAAGCATTGGCAAAAGTGAATCCAATAACCAAGGAAGAGAGAGGCCCTAATCATATTACTTTAAGATTAGTATTGGAAATACTATTGCCATCCAAATGCTTCTATAAGACTTAAAAATATCATCAAAGTGCTATCTCATGAGATATTTAATCACAAAATGTACAGCTGTTCAAGCACGGTATAAGAATAAAGAATTACCTACTGAAATTACAGTGTAAAATAATGAGGATATATACAGAAAAATACAGAATATGAAGAGTCTTTACTATTTTTAACTCTCAGAATAAATGATAAGGAGTCTAATAACTTCATAAGAGATATACCATTTTCGAGGGCTTACTTGATAAGTACTAACTGATCAGTAATCAGGTGTGACATTAAACATTTACTAAAAGTTAGTAATATATTCTTACCTACCAAATTGCCACTAACTTAGTGTTTGAAACACATCATGGTTATTATGTCACAATTTCTGTAGGTCAGGAATTGGAAAAATGACTTAACAAGGTCCTCTACTTCAGCATTTCTCACAAGCTTTAATCCAGATATTAGCTAGGGACAGAGGTGTATTCAAATGCTCCATTAGGATTTGCTTCTAGCTTTTGACGCTGTGGGAGGATTTAATCAGTAACAACTGCAGAACAGAGTCCCTCAGTTCTTTGTTGAGAACCTGAATTTTTTTTTAAAGTTTTTTATTCACAATTTGAGAGAGAGAGACAGAATACACGTGCATGCACATGTACAAGGGAGGGATAGAGAGTGAGAAAGAGAATCCCAAGCAGGATCCACACAGTTGGCAAAGAGATTGATGAGGGGCTCAATCACACAAACTGTGAGATCATAACCTGAACTGAAATCAAGAGTTGGACACTTAACTGACTGAGTCACCAGGTGCCCCTGAGGAAGTGAATTTTATTTTGTCCTGGCCTTCACAGGTTATGCAGCTAGCCTTAAATAGGTGACCTACCAAGAATAAATACTGACACAACATATAAAAGTTGGTTGACACATTCTGCAAAAGCTAAATTCAGAGGCCAGTTATCAGTATGAAATGTAAGGAAATTGCTGTATGGTTTTCCCAAGCATTGGAAGGCAAAACACTGAAGGATTCCACAAATAAGAAGGAAGCACAGAATTTAGTGGACTTATTTGCATCTTGATAGGCCCACACTTTTCATTTGGTGTAAACATGTTACATTATGTCAAGTGACCAGAAAAGAGACAGAATCCAAATGAAGACTTTTGTCAGACTTACAAAAGGCTATTGTTCAGACAAGGCAATTACCCGACATAGTCTCAATGTACATTTGATATGAGAAGTGTCTGCTTTGCTGTGTGGTAGACCCTTCTCTACACCTCTGAATACACCAGACGTAAATGTGCTTGGATCTCAATAGATGGCATTGGAAGGCATTTGATGATAATGAGGAAAACAGACATAGGTATGATGTGATGTTGTGTCTAATATCGGCTTCTGAAAGGACTGATTATGGGAAGCTTTATGACAAGCACAAATTGATACATGTTGAGTAGCAGAATAGGTATGCTTTTTATGACTTCACCCAATTGCAGTGAAATGTAACATGTGATAGTGTATGTGGGGAGGGAGTCAGGAGGGTAGATATTCTCTAGTCAGTAGATCTCTCCACTGCCTACAGACAAATTCTTCACACTTGACTAGTGATTTTCTTCACACTCTTAGGCTTATAGATTTCTTTCTGTTTATTGAACTGTATGATGTCAACTAGCTCAGCGGAAGATGATCACTTTTTTCAATTTTGTATTTATATGTCAATAATCAAGTCTCAGCTTTGTAACAGGTAAAACATATTTTACTATTTATCATTATTCAGTAACATGCCCCCTATGGATATTCTGTGTTTGTTAATGTGTTTCTCAGAATAACAATGTAATTAATGAGATCTTTCTTCTAACTCACATTTTTAGAAATCATCTTTTATGTTTGTGTAAATTAAAAATATTTTAAGTGTTTAGTTCCGAATGCAGAATATGATCTATGGAAAATAAGTGCGTTCTAAAGACATATCAAATTGGAAAGTGTCAAATAAATTATCAGCAGAGGAAAGAAAAAAATCCTTAACTAAGATTCAATACTTTGTACCTTTGTTTTCGTTTCCTTGGGAGTATAATTTTGAAATAACAATTGTCCCTATTTAAGGTGTACAACTTGATATTTTCATATATAGATGCATTAAATATTTTTTAAGTCTATTTGTTTATTTTGAAAGAGACAGAGCACAAGTCGGGTAGGGGTTGAGAGAGAGAGAGTGGAGACAGACAATCCTAGAGCTTGATGAGGGTTCTGAACTCACTGGGAGATCATGACCTGAGCCAAAGTCAAGAGTTGGACACTTAGCCGATTGAGTCACCCAGCTGCACCAATGTATGGATACATTTTGAAATGATCAGCACAACCAAGATAATTAATATATTCAGTCACCTCAAATAGTTACCATTTTCTTCTTTTCTTATGTGGTTAGAAACACTTAAGATCTACCTTCTTAGAATATTTCAGGTTTACAATACAATGTTGTTAACTAAAATCACCATATCTTTTGACCAACATCACTTTTTCCCCCATTTTCTGAAAAGCACCTTTCTACTCTATGTGTCTATGAGTTTGACTATTTTAAACTCCACATGTATGGGAGATCATGTAGAATTTGCCTTTATGTGTCTGACTTATTTCGTTTAATATAATGTCCTTCAGGTTCATCACAATTGTTGTTGTAAATGTCAGAATTTCCTTTTTTTCTGATGCTGAATAATATTCATTGTACATATTTATCACTTTTTTTTCCCATTCATCTGTTGACAGATGTTTAAGTTATATCCATATCATGGCTGTTGTGGGTAACACTGCAATAAGCTCGGGAGTGCAGATTATTCAAGATCCTGATATCAATTTTTTGAATATCTATCAGAAGAGGGATTGCTGGATCATTTGGTAGTTTTGTTTGGAATTCTTTTCACTAATCATCAAGGAAATGCAAGTCAAAACCACCATGAGATATTACTTCATATCTGTTATAAAGGCTATTATCAAAAAGACCGAAAATCATTGTTAATGAGGATGTGGAGAAAAGGGAACACTTACACATTTTTATGGGAATGCAGAATTAGTAGAGCAATTTTGGAAACCAGGATGTTGCCCTCTAGTGATGTTCCATCACTAATTAGTCATGTGCCCTTTCACATGCCTCTTAAGCTATCTGCCCGTCAGTTTTCACATTTAGAGAATAAATGTGGTAGACTGCAGTGTCTCTATGGTCTTTTACAAATACCCTATGCCCATAGAAACAGAATAGATACACAACTTGACATGTTGATTGAAATAATATCAGGTGTTTTTCACTTCTTACTCTTAACTACATTTTAAACAGAATGGAAATAAATCCCCCTAGGCTTCAAGCACATACCTACATAAACATTAAAACTGCTAACAGTGTTTTACCAAAAAAAATGCACTGCCATTTTAACTGGATAATTTAAACTCAAACAAATGTTTATTCATGAAAAGAAGCTTTCCAGTTTGTATTTCTTCTAAAAATTCACTATTGTTCTTTAAAGATTCGGATGTGTAGCCATGGGAGTATAGCATTATCTGTTCTACCATCTGGTAGGGAGTAGAGTGTACGTATAACACTAGTTATTACTGGAAACAACAGTATGCAATCATACCTGTGAATTTGTAAGCTGTAATAATCATAAAAGTATACTGAATTTTGACTTTTATTCTCAAAAGTTATCACATAAAACTCCAGTTTTGCCTTTGGATACAAATTTCCACACCTATACTTGCTTCAATATTATTATTTTGGGGGGATGCTCAACAAATGAAGATAATGTTCCAACAAACCAAGGGTCATTACATAATAAATAACTTAGCTATATTTATAAGATTGCTGTAGCTGTAGCAAATCTGGCATGGTTATGTTACCAAATATAAAATTTAGCCTTTTAAGGGATAACCATTTCGTAGTTACCATTCAATATCCATGAAAGCATAATGAAAGCATGCTATATGGCCAAAAGGAAAATAGATTTATACATTTGCCCATGAAATGATCTGTAAATTGAGCGTAGAAGGATCTCTGAACTGACACTTTTTGTATAAGGGAATGATTTTTTTTCATTCTATTGAATAAACTCACTGGTGAAAGATATTAGTTCTCTGGTGAAAGACTGTTTTCATAAAGGAAGTTTTTCTAGATCAGTGGTTTTTGTTGAACTCTACAAACTGGTGCACTGCTTCTTGGATTCTGTATCCATATCTGTTCCAAATGTTAATAAACTCTAGCCACATCACTGAACTTTGCTCTCACTACTTGCCAGAAGTTTTATTCTAAACTTTCCAAAAAATCTTGTGAACCATCAAATTTTTTATTTTGAAAGTACTCTTATTTTAATAGTGTTTGAATAAAAAAAGGAACCATTTTTCCTTTAGAAACATTCCAAAAATAAGGACTGATTTCACTACACCTTTGTTTTCCCATCTTGGTGTTTATTTAAGGTTCAGATTTTGTACTTTCTAAGCTAAAACTTCCATAATATGATGGTGTTTCTTTTTCTATTCATGTTTTGTTGACAGTTATAGTTAAACATCTGCTTCTTGCTTGGCAAAGTGCCATTAGTTACTAAATGTCTCCTAAAATGACACTTTTTCTTTGCCTGATTCTCTTGTACATTAGTCTTTTGGTAGACAATACTGCCTATCAATAGAGAGTAATGGCTTTAGGTGTCAAATGAAAGTAATTTATGACAACATAAAGAAAATCCCAAAATGTTTTCAAGGTTATTTGAGATGTTAGTTGGCTTTATGTGGGCATGTTAATATGAAACAAATTATATTTATAAAATCTCTATTAATATCCTATTTTCTTCTTAATATCTGAATCAGTCATAACCAATAAATTATTTTAACTTTACAAAAGTTGAACATATGGCCTAATTATGATCATGTGAACAGGGTAGTTTCCTTCAACTATTAACAGTGGAGACACAGTGGAGAACTTTAACCACCAGGGATCTTTGTTTTTAGTTTTTTTTTGACAGAGAGAGAGAGTGTGAGTGGGAGAGGGGCAGAGAGAGAGGGAGACACAGAATCTGAAGCAGGTTTCAGGCTCTGTGCAGAGCCTGACACGGGGCTTGAACCCACAGACTGTGAGATCATGACCTGAGCCGAAGTCAGAGGTTTAACTGACTGAGCCACCCAGGCCCCTCAACCACGAGGGATCTTGAAGCAGCAAGATAAAGGAGAGGAAAGGTGTTACCAGAACACAGAGAAAGGACTGTACCAGAACACATAGAAAGGACTGTTTAAAGAGAGCTACCTTCTATAAGCACTGACTTTTGGTAAGAAGATAACATTGGATTGAAATCAACTCTCACAGATGGAGTTGAGACTATAAATATCTCAACCTCACTCACCTCTGTCCCTTTATTGTCCTGTTGGCACCCATCTTTGGTCACTGGTAATGAAAGAACAGAAGCAAGAGAGACTTTTGATTTAATCAATGTCTGTCAGTTGTCAGTAAAAAAGTGGAGTTGGAAGAATGGAAAATATCCATTTTCCATGTACATTACATCCCTTTTAAACCACTACATCCACTCTTGTCATACCTCAGTTGAAAAACTGTGTATCGGAGAACACAAAAAAGCCTATCACCTATCAAATGTGACAGTTACGTCACATGTCCACCTGCAACTTAAAATATTAGGTACCACCATGCTCTGCATATAAAACAGCACAGAGATTAACATTACAGACAGCTTCTACTGTCTCACTTCCACACCTGTTTCAGAGTCTAAGTTGGCAATCATTGCACTCTCCTTCTATCAGGCTTTCCATATGCCATTTCTCTTCTACCAGCACATCACCTAACAGGGCTCTTTATCTGGCAGAATGATTCAAATATTTGATCTTATAGAAGTTGAGTCCCTGCAGATCTGATCTTTATTGTCTAGTTACCCACTGACTAGGAGGTTTAGGCAAAGTACTAGAAGTCATTTCAGTGAATCCTTTAGATTTCAGATATGATCTTCCATTCCTGCAAAGTCTAGAAGCAATTCACTTTACCTATGGCAATTAGGATTTCTTAGCTGGTGTCACCATATCTGCTTATTCAGTAGTAAATCAATAGGCCTAGGAGAGTCTCAATTTCAGATTCAGTGAAAGAAAGAAGATGTTCCTTATTAGAAGCCTTCTATTAGGTAACTGATGCTTTCAAACTGACTGAGTTCAAAATCATGGTGCAGGAAGGAAAAAAATCTCTGAGGGGTTATGATAATTACAATTAAAAATTTGTTAGTGGTGGTGATGGTGGAGGGCACTTAAGGGGAAGAGCACTGGGTGTTATATGGAAAACAACTTGACAATAAAATATTATGGAAAAAAAATAATAAAATTTAAAAAAATAAACCGCCTGAAATTCACAAACTTAAAAAAAAATTTGTTAGTTGTATCCTTTGTTTCCTTGCTACAACAAAGATGTCACCAAACACTGGCTTCTGGTTTAAGGCATGTCTAAAACTATCTTCCGAGATAACTGTTCAAAGTTTTTAGGGTTCTATTTCCCAGCTGGTGTGGTACCTGACTTTTCAAGAAGTTATTTCACTATCCAATCAAATAAGCTGATTCCAGGATAAATTATTCATTTTCTTTTTTTAAAGTTTATTTATTTATTTTGAGAGAGAGAGGGGGAGAGAGAGAAAGAGACAGGGGGGAGAGAATCCCAAGCAGGCTCCTCACTGTCAGGGATTTTCTCAGAACATTGAGATCATGACCTGCCCTGAAACCAAGAGTTGGATGCTTATGTGACTGAGGCACCCAGGTGCCACAGGGTAAATTATTTCTTTAGACAGGCATAATCACAAAATGGATTGTCTACTAGAAAAGACCTTGTATGAGATCTATCCCACATCTATCCATGTGGGATAGATAAGATATTCTGCATGTCCATGAATGTTAGTGCCAGCAGCCCAAGTGCTGCAGCCAAAGAATGCAAGTCTATTTCCTGACTTGTGTCTGTTTTCACATGATGAGAAAGCACCAACCCTCCATGACAAAGGTGTTTAGTGTTATTTTTCTGCTACCCAAGAACTAACTGATTGCTATCCACTGAACAACGTCTATGAAAACATGGTGCCACATCTGGAGTTATGTGTTAGCCTCTGCAGTGGTGGGCACTGAGCAGTGGTGATAATCAAATTAGAGTTGGTGGGTTGAACTTCATTGTTGAACCAGCATTGGCCTTGGTTCTTGTCATCATAGCTGCTAGGTATACAGGTTCACTAATCACAGTAAGGGGCTGAATGCCATTGACAAAGATGGGTCATTACATTTTCATTTTGATTTAGATCCTCTTCTACAAGGATATTCTGGTTTGCAGAAACAGAAAAGAAAGAAACATCTTCCTACTCTATTACTAAATTTTAATTTTTTTTTAACCAGGTCTTTAAACAGCAGGCCAAATGTTAGCCTCTGTCCGTGAACTACTACATATATAATGCTACATTTAAGTAGCATTCTGTGACGATTATTCAGAAAAGTAGACTATGTTTATTTCTCATTTTATTCAATCGACATAGGTACCATTCCATAAAGCCATAGAATGATTCTAAGATTGATTACAAAACAGTAGTGTTGTAGGCTGAATTGTGTCTCTGTAAAATTCATGTGTTGAAGCCCCAACCTGTAGTGCCTCAGAATTAAATTTTATTTTGAAATAGGACTTTTAAATAAGTGATTAAGTATAAATGAGTAAAATAGGGTAGACCCTAATCCAATCTAATCAGTATCGTATAAGGAGAAAAAATTTAGAAACACACACAAAAAAATACCAGGAATGAACACATCCAGAAAAGACCATTTGAGTTCACAGTGAAAAGATTCTTTAAATCCAAAGAAAGAGATCCCAGAAGAAAACAAATCTGCTGATATATTGCTCATGGGCTTCTAGCATCCAGAACTGTGAGAAAACATATATCTGTTATTTAAGCCACCCAGTATGTGCTATGTTGTTATGGTAGTCCTAGAAAATCAATACAAGTAACTTGGAACATATAATAAAAATCTGAACCTGCTCATATCATTTGAACCTTTTCATACTGGTCACCTGTTTATCACTTCCTTTTTGGAATTGAATTTTTGAGGTGCACATTCCATTTAATGGGTCAATGAAACAATTAACCCTCAGGTTGTTCAGGTCAAATATTAATTTGGTGCAACTATAGTTATGGTTAGGTGATCAACTTAATTAAAATGCAGAATCAAGCCAAACTCATTTTCAAACAGAATAAAGTATCAGACCCCTATATTTTACACTTATTTTTTGGTGATTGAATTATTTTTAAGACTATTTGTTTCATCCGTGTTGAAGTGTGTCCCTGTAGCTTGTCTATATTGCTATGTGGGTGATATTTCACTATACAAATAAACCACAATTTATTAAGCAGTACACAAGCACAGGTAGTTTTTAGTCTTAGGTGACTATGAAAAATGTGAATATGAATGTTCTTGGAAATGTCTTCTGTGCATGCATTCAAGTTGGGTACATGCCTAGAAATGGAATTGCTGAGTCACAGAATGTAATAATTTTCAACTCAAGTAGAAAAGCTAAACAATTTTTCCAAAGCAGGACATCAAATGTAAAACTTCTACCAATATATTGAGATTGTTTTGAGGGTTTTTCTTACTTTACCTCCCTTTCAATACTTGTAAGTGTCATTCTAATTTTAGACATTCTGTGAGTTTATATTAGTTTCTTCTTGTGGTTTTAATTGGGATTTCTCTAAGTATTAATGAATTTGAGTATCTTTTCATAAGATTATTTGACCAGATGGATAACTTCCATTGTGAAATGGCTATTCATTTCTCTGGCCAATCTTAGGTGGAATTAAATTTAAATTTGATTTTTTTCATAATGGCCAGGTATGTGAGTGACAAATATCTGTCTTTAGCCTGCAATTTCTATATTTAGTCTTTTAGTTTTAACATTTCTACATTTCTTAATAAGAGCACAAGTATATTATTGAGACATATATATGTAAATAACAGAAAAGCCAAGTTAGTTTAAAGTGAATATTACTGGGGTGCCTGAGTATCTCAGTTGGTTAAATGTCCAACTCTTGATCTTAGCTGAGAGTGTGGAGCCTGCTTGGAAGTCTCTCTCTCTCTCTCTCTCTCTCTCTCTCTCTCTCTCTCTCTCTCTCTCTCTCTCTCTCAAAGTAAATAAATTAACTTAATAAAACATTTTAAATACAAAAATAAAGTGAATATTACTGAAATGGAGCATACAAAGGTGGAGGTGCATGGGTGAGCAGGGTTAAGAAACACTAGAATATTTAAGATTATTTTAAGATTAATATATTGAAATATTTCCTTCTAAAAAGAAAAGAGAAGGTAGGAGGGAAGGGAGGAAGGAAAGAAGGAAGAAGGAAAGGGGGAAGAAGCAAGGGGAGAGAGGTGAGGTGGGAGAGGGAGAAGGCGGGAGGGGGAAAAGGAAAAGGAAAGGAGAGAAGAAGAGAGGAGGAAGGAGAGAAACATAGTTCCTCCATAATGGCTCCAATATTCTCCTAGTTACTCAAGTCTAACCCCTAGGAGGACAACACTTCACTTTTCTTTTTCTTTCACTTGTAATCATATGCAATTGCTCTACTTTCATATTTAATTCATATGTAATGGTTCTTCTTCCAATATTCCAGAAAAGACATCAACGTGGATGAGTATACTAAGAACAGAATGACATTATAATAACTCACAGAAATTTACATGGTCTGGTCTTGTTGGCTCTCATTTGTCATGGTATAAATTTAGAATGTATTCTAATTCAAAAAAATGACATATAAGTGTATTTTAGATTTTTCAGACAGAAAACATTATCAGTTTACATGTTATCTCCTAAGGAGACCATTCATGAACACACACACACACACACATAAGCACAACACATTTACCCTTCCAAAACAATCCCACTAGCACTTTAAATCATCACTCTTTTATTGTCTGTGCAGAATTCATAACTATATGGTATTATTATTTTTGGCAATATGTGTAATTGCCTATTTCTGTGAATCTCCTTTAGAAAAGATATTTCTGTGTAATTTTTACATCTGCTTTTCCAATACCCAGAGGCTCACTGACATACTATGAAACTCAATACAAAATGGTAGAATTTGTCTAGAATTAGATAAAAGCAGGGAGGGGCTAAATTATGCTATTGACCTCTCTTAATTTTCATTAATTACAAAAATTAAAAGTTGAGATACTTTATTATTTTTCATGTCATGGCTAGTAGGAATAGAGGTGTACAGAGAAACTTCCAGTACTTCCAGCTGTCTTGAAGATAAACTGAAACTGTGTAGGATAATACCCAAAGCTGAAAACATAAGGTACCATCTTATCTAATGTAAAAATATTTTAACATAAACTTTTTGAGTGGTTGATTACACAATGTAAAGTTTTAAATCAAGTAAATGTAGTAAAATTTCTAATGGCTGGACATAAAGCATATGGCCATGTTCATAGTTATCACATTGTCTAAGCAATCTGTAAAGCACTAATTTCATGAGAGTGAACTATTACTTTAATTTTGGTCAACATCTGTGATTTTTGCATTAGAGAATAACCTGGCAATAAAAATAACAATGGTGCATACTAGGGATGCTGGATTTCTTTTTTTATTTTCTCACACAGCATATTTAAAATAAAGCAAGATGATTGCACTTTTATTAATGCGGCAGACTGACAATGGGATGTTCATGGATCTCATCTTTGGTTATGTTATTTCCAAGTACCCAATTATCTTTTACTGTACGTGGGATTGAAGGGTACCGCTTATATTTAGAAGGAGAGAAATGAGACACGTTAACAGTGAATAAAGGATTCATCTAATGAATGTTAATACTCTCCTTTCCAGTCTTCAAGTGTTTATAAAGTTAAGTGCTCCAAGAATAGATATTCACACCTCAGAGTAATAAGATAGCTATTTCATGGAGACAGAGATAGATAAAAACAACTCACAGAGAATTGTAAGTGACCTCGCAAACTCATCTAATAATTCATTATAATTGTTTTTTCTTATTTCCTGGAATGGGCTGGATATCCTGGTTAAATTATCTCTCAGATTTAGTGAGGTCCTCATCACACTTTAGCTTCCCATGCTTTACTACGTATTACACATTCACAAAATTACTTGTTAATCTGAGTTTCTGTAAAATTCCACACTAACTTTTATTACAGCATTTATACCATAACATTAAATATTTTATATTCTCATATTTCCTGTTAGACTGTGAAATCTTTGGAAGTAAGAATTGTATTTATTCACATTCAAGAAAGTAGACTCTAGCCTTCTGGAACAAAGATTCTGGAACCAAATGGTTTTGAGATGAATTTTCAAAAATATGAGTTACATGGCCTTGAACAAATGAGGTACCTTCTTTCTTCTTCTGCTTCCCATTTGTAAAAGGGGGCTTTCACCCTATATTATTGAATTGAAGTAACAATTCAGTTAGTTAATATTCTGCCTCTTCTTATTTATATCCCAAGTTCTCTGTAGAGTGTCTGATATTTAGTTAAACAGTTATTTGTAACTTCATTACTGAAATCCCATGATGAGCTTCAACCTTATAAAACCTGACTGACTGACAAAAATAGATGCCTGGTAATTATTTCTTCATTTAATGAAGGCATCAACAAATGAATAGTGAAAGAATAATATACCCTCTGTATCAAGGAAAATTAGATTATGAAAAATTAATTCATAGTATAATTTTCTAAATTAAGAGAGGAAATAATAACAAATCCTTTACATGGTTCATAACAATTTTCATATAAAATTTCACTTTGCTAGTAGAGGCATCAATTGAATATCTCAGCCATGTTTGCTGAACAACAACCCACATAATCTAAATTAGAGTTATTTAAATGAAATCTATATTGTACTTTATACTTTATGAATTATTTATTTTTAAGTATTTATTTTATACCTTTGGAAACATAATGCATGAATAAAGAGTCACTTTAGGGATCACATAGATGCTGGAAAAAACCTAAAATCTCTTCTCTAAGAAGCAGTGACTTATCCAAGGTATTTTTCTCTACTTGGTACTTCTAATGCTCAGATGGTCAGCAATCTCCATGACTTGGGTCCCTGCTTGTGAAATTTAAGTCTCTATAATAAACTATTTGAAGACTAGATATATAGAATTCAGACAAAGCAAAGTTAAGAATGACATTGTTGGGAAGGGCTAATAAGAGTAAAGCATCTACAATCATTGATAAAAGGACACAAAGGCACAGGTTCATTTAGCAAATATTTACTGAGCTTCATTTATGTACTAGGCACTCTTCTGAGTGTTTAAGATAGCTATAGGCAAAATGAGCAACATACATGTATGTGAGAAGTCAGGAGCAAGAAGAGCAAATAGGGAGTCCTGAAAATCAACATTTGCAGAGAGAGAGATAAAAGATGTAGATATAGTTAGGGGAAAGGATAACATCTGAATATTAAAATAAAATAGGTTTTTTTTTTTTTTTGGGAAGTTGTATGAGGTGACTGTGAGGGGGCAGGGTGCCCGAGTGAAGGATGAACAGTTATAAACTCTGTTTGGCCAGAGTGGAGAGAATAAATGAAATCCATTGAAAGATGGCGTCAGAAAAATTGTGGGATGCAAACCTTGAAAGATTAGTACTTTGAATTTTATTGAGTGAATTAAGAATTAGTTGAGTATTTCTGAGGAGTGAAATGATATGAATTGACCCAAGTTTTAGCCTGCTCTGTTGAGAAGAGACAGTAACAAGGAGGGAGGTGGTGATAACAGAGGTAATGAACAGGGCCGGAGAACCAGACGTGCATACCAGAATGACACCACTGAGGATCAGGACGTACCTGTCACACTGCAGAAGGCACCAATGGGGGGATGCCTGGGTGGCTCAGTCTGTTAAGCATCGGACTTTAGCTCAAGTCCTTATCTCCTGGTTTGCGGGTTGAAGACCCTTGTCGGGCTCTGCACTGACAGCTCAGAGCCTGGAGCTTGCTTCAGATTCTGTGTCTCCCTCTCTCTCTGCCCGTCCCTTGTTTGTGCTCTGTCTCTCTCTCACTCAAAAATAAATAAACATAAAAAAGAAGACACTAATGGGACACCTCTTAAAAAAAAAAAAAAAACCTTAGCAAATGCAAGAAGGAGCACAGAACACAGAACACTTACCGGTAATATTTGTGCCCAAGCTTATAAATGAAATTGACATCTAGTTTTATTTTCTTTTTACCATTTCTATCAAATTTATTTTAGGAATTATACTACTGCATGAAAAGAAAATGAACAAACTGTTTCTTCTTTCTATTCTTCTGCTATGACAATAAGACAGTGCTTACACTTACAGCAGGGACACTGCCATCAGGCAATGTTGAAGGAAGTGCAGGTGCCTCCGTGTGGCTGCAATGGAGTGGATGGAATACTAGGTCAATTTTGATAGGGAAAGGGGATTGGGAGTGGGCAAACCACTGGTCCCTTTGGTTATGGAAATGACTGATTTTTATATTAGTGACCTAAGACACCATTTGAATGTAGTTGCCAAAGAAGAAATTTAAAATGCTCTAATTTTTTATGGGGCTCACTCTGACTGCTGTATTGACACTAGGATATAGGGAGACATGAGCAGCAGAAAATCCCTTGCCATGATCTTGATGGAATAGTAGCAGAAGTGGTGAAAATGTTATTGGATTCCTTGATCTCCGGCCACTTTCACTATTTCCCTACTTTTTTTCTCTTATATGTTGTTATTATAGTCTTTTTATTTTTGCATTATCCCTCTGGGTACTTAAAGGATTAACATGCAACAGTGGAATTGGTCATAAGGGGGCACTTGGGTGGCTCAGTCCATTAAACCTCTGACTCTTAATCTTGGCCCAGGTCATGATCTCACAGTTTGTGAGTTTGAGCCCCCCAGGCCCTACACTGATAGGGTGGATCCTGCTTGGGATTCTGTCTCTCCCTCTATCTGCTCCTCTCCTGCTTGCTTTATCTCTGTCTCTCTCTCAAAAAAAAATAAGCTTTGTAATAATAAACAACTAACTAAATAAATAAAATGTATTCCATATTTGAGAATATCACAGATAGTTCATTTATAGTATCTCTCATCTACTGTTCCCTCTGTATATATGTTTTGGTATATTCTGGGAAGCTGGTGTCTGTCTGTCCATGTCTTTCTCTCTTACTGTGTCTCTCTCTTTGCATCCATTGCAGTTACATGCACATATATTTTAAACATACATGTATGTATAAATATACACGTGTATACATATTACTGCTTCTAAGTTCGAGGATACTTGCCTTCTGTTTTATAACCACAGATTTCATAATTAACTGATATTTTATTTTTTCCATATTTTGTCATCTGCCCATCTAAATCACAGCTTTTCTGTTTTTGGAGTTATTTATTTTTATTTGTGTCTCTGTTGCCTGCACTTCCATACTTTTTTTAAAGGCCTTTTAGGAAGATATTAACAGATTCTGTGACGCTTAGTGAGGGGAGGCATCACCAATGATTGCGGTGAGCTTGACAGGGGGCCTGACTCCTCACAGAGGAATCTGGGTCTGGGACACGGAACCTGCAGGTGTTTCTCCTCACAGGACTCCTCCGCGGCCCCTGTAGAACTTCTGAGATCCTTCCTTCCTAGGCTTCCTGTAGGAAGAACAGTCCTGCGGGCCTCTGCCTCCAGCCTACTGTGCCAGTGTCTGAACACCCTCTGATGCTCAGTGTGCCCCGTCTTCTCCCACCTCTCCATCGGGGCTGCGCTCACTCCCCACAATCACCGGAAGAAACGTCACACCCTGTGAGCTCCTGTTTGCCTTTTCTGGCAAGAATACAATTTTAGTAACGTCACAAGAGAATGTCTATTTAAAGAAGTATATCATTCTTGAGTAAAAATACTTCATTTAATTTTTTTTCTTTTCTTACCTTTTTTTTTCATTTTGTTCAGTTTCTAGTACATAAAATGAGTGCTTTCATGTTATCTTTTTTTGGGGTTTCTCAATTGCTAAGTGATGAATTATATTCTTTATAGCCACAGCATGTGTTCTGTGACAAAATAAGTGACAACATTTAATTATTTTGAATTGTAAGTGGGTATGTCTAAACACTTTTAAATATACATGTCTTCTTAAAGGAAGTGCAAAGGGGAAAATATTTAGACAGATGCTCTAGAGTTCTACGTGTATGTATTTGAATCATGGGGATAATACTAGGAAGCTCAATTATACCAAATATACTCCATTATTTGGAGGAAGGTATATAGTATATTAGGAGGATCATGAATTCTTATATCCCTGCCAAATAATATTTCATAAAAATTAAGACCATAAGTTAATAGGATGGGCTGGTACGTGATGTACCAATCAGATTTACTCTTGTAAACCTGGAGTCATTTGGTAGATTTATTTACATATCTGGGTTATATTTTCCTATATATTCCTTGTTTTGTAACCTCTACCAAAGAAACAAGTGATCTAGCAAATGCAGCCAGTGGAGGCGAGATGCCCATTTGTCAGATGTCATAATGTCAGGCGTCTATGGAGTCAAGCTGGTCTCAGAGTACCTGGGTACACACAAAAACAGAGCAAGATAGAGAGGAGACCTTTCCACAAACCTCTACAAACTTCCTCAGCAGAAGGAGGAATGTTAGCCAGGAACATGTGCACACAGTTCACGTTCAGTGAAAAAATATCAATAGCGTCAGGTGAGCCAAGTCATTAGTATGGGCCCTAGATAAGTGTGGGACCTCAAAAATGAATGCTATCCTGGGACACCTGGGTGGCTCTGTCTGCTAAGCATCTGACTCTTGGTTTCAGCTCAGGTCAGGATCTCACGGTTCGTGATATCCAGCCCCTCCTCGGGCTCTGCCTTGAGTGTGGAGCCTGCACTTGATTCTCTCTCTCCCTCTCCCTCTGCCCCTTCCCAGCTTACACTTGCATTCTCTCTCAAAAACAAACAAACTAAAAACAAAACACTTAAAACAACCAATTCAATAATGTCAGTTATAGACCTATTCAGAACAAAATGGATTAAATGAAGCTTCCATATTCACAAATTGTTAATCAATATATTTTTAATTTGCTTACCATCCATCCAATAGTTTTGAATGTACTACCCTTATCTATTTACCATTGTTCAGTACAACCATTCCTTGGCTTTATGGTGATAACATTTCATTCAATTTATCATTCAAACTTTGATTTTTTCTTAAGATTTTGTGTTATTTATAGATACACTTTATCTCTTTGAATTCAATATCTTTTAAGTACATAAAGGTAAATATAACAATTTATATTTTCAAAAATGTACCTCTTTTGTGATATATGCAAATAACTATTATATTATACTGGATGTTATAAAAGCCAAAAATGCTGAGTTCAACTACCAAGTCAACCTTAGCTAATGTTTCTAGGGAAGAAATATAATAACATTGACATTTCAGCTTGGCCCTAATAAAAGGATAGGAATTGAAAGTTGAAGATACAGGTAGTGTATTTATAGAGAAAGGGGCTGCAAAATCAAGGTGAAAAATACTATATGGCACAAACTTGAAAAGGGCTTAGAAAATAGGAAAAATCATAACAAATATCATGAATTTAAAATAGATGTGATCTATGAAATCTAAGAAACAGAGAATTAGAGATCATTCTCCTGAGGTGGTGGTAGTAAGAATAAAAAGGAGAAAGATACGGACACGTTGTAAACCTGAGAGTCACCATGGAGAGGATGTGCCTAAATCTGTACTGGGGAGTCGGAGGTGATGTGTATGGACTCTCATTGACATTGTAAAAATATAAGGCAACCGGAGAAAGAGACTATTTTGAAAAATATAAAATAATTTGACATTTTTAGTAGTAAAATACTTTTATTTTTGTATAAATCTGCTATTTCTACTATGTTCATTTCTAAAAACAAAGTTTCACGAATATGGTGGAGAGAAAGCTTACTGGGGGAGACCCTCTATCACCTATCTATCTATTTATCTATCATCTATCCTTCTATCTATCCATCCATGCATCCATCCATTCATCCAGTCATCATCTATCCTTTTTTCTATTATCTGTGTGCGTATGTGGGGGGGGGGGTTGTTTGAAGTAGTGACAACTGGAGTAGTGGGAAGGATGGATAGTGAGAGATGGGGTGGAAGATCCATTTTATGTAAGTCACGTAGGAACACCACTGGGATAAAGTGAAATTTGAGCAGCGATCTGAAGGTAGTGAGGAACAAGACATGAATATCAGGAGGAAAAATATACCGGATGGAATGAGTGAGAATTAAGGCCATGGTTTGGGAATGAATATGCTTGATGAGTTTGATTAGCAGCAAGGAGGCCAGAATGGCTGTACTAGAATGAATAAAAGCCTCAAAAAATGACATCAGAGAGGAAATACGGAAGTTGACCTTCTATGTTTTTGACAGGTCTTTGGGTACTATTTTTCGCAAGACTGAAAACTATAGCAAGAGCTTAGCAGAACACTGACCTATTATTTATTTATTTGTTTGTTTTCAGTGCATGTGCTTTTGAGCTGACACTAGAGAAGCCAAGAGTGGCAGCTAGGAGAAAGGCCAGGAGGTTGTCGCAATTGCCTAGGGGAAAAATCAAGGTCCCTTGAATCTGCATAGTTTCTTGAAGGAGACTGTGAGAATAATCAGAATCAGGATATAATTTAAAGAGACAGGAGAGAGGACTTTTTGAGAGGCGCTTTAAGATTCATTTAGAAGAACGGTTTTGCTGTTTCCTCATGGGGAAACTGTGAAGAGAAGCAAATTTATAGAGAAAAATCTAGAGTGTTGTTTAAACCATACTAAATGTGTGATGATTATTAAATAAACAAATAAAAATAAAAAAACACATTCGATTATAAGAGCCTGGAGTTCAGGAGAAGATTTAGGGATGTTAATACAAATTACAAGTATGCTAAGACTAAGGGGGCTTTAAAGCTGTGGAACTTAACAGGATCTCAATGCTATTTAGATGTTATTTCAAAGGTCTTTCCCTGTCACTTACCTGCTCCTGTTGTCTTATTCCCCTTTGGAAGTCCTCAGGCTTTTCCCATTTTACAAGTTATTTCTAATGTATCCCAAGCCTTCTTATGTTCCTCATTATCAATCAATCAATAAAATCACACGTACTGGAAAGTTGTTCTCACTCATTTTAAGGGGGTTTTATTATGTAAATTTTTTTCAGTTCATAACATGTGACAGACAGTTTTCCATGTGTCCCACCTACATAATATCTGCATGATATTCTATGGCAAACACTCACCATTTATTCATATAGTCACTCATTTATAACATTGAATGAATATATTTCTATTACAAAGTGCTACTCACACATCTGTGTGTACATTTTTGTATCCATATACAAACTTATATTTGCATATATATGTGCTCATATGATGTATTTTTAAAAATTGTTTCAAAGAAAAGTTATAACCATTTGCATTTCAACCATTATCTATGAGATTATTCTCCACATTTCCATCAATAGGGTCTTCGGTCTTTTAATTTTTCTGATTACTCTCAATTGTTTAGTTATAGGCCATTGTTTCATTTCCTTGACAACTAGAAAGATTTTTGTTTCTTTGAATTGCTACAACTTTGAATTGTTCTACTTTGCTGAAATCTTCACTTCTCCAGCAATGGTCTCCTAGTAGCTAAAACTGTAAATATTCGATGTTTCCTCCAAATAGATCTTTCAACAATGTACTAATGCAGAGGCTTTGTTTCATCAAAGTCCTCTGCAAATGCATTTTTGTTTATTTGTTTTATGAACCCCAAGAAGACTGGGTACTATCCTTGGAGCTATCATTCTACTCTGAGCATTATCCTACAACATAAGACCCATTTTTTTCCCTGCTAGAATGGAGGGGAGAGATTAATGCAGTAGTAATTTTCTAGGTTTTGTAGCTATTATGTATTACTCTGTATGTAACATCTTCCTGCATACAGTAGTCCAGTGAAATATTCTGAACACATGCATACTTTACATCAAGAGGCAATACAGATTAATGATATAATCTTGGACTCTGTAAAAGACAGGCATATACTTTGGTGCCTTATGGAATGCATAGAAATCTTTTTTGTTATGGTAAGAATACAATATATAACAACAATAACAGCAATAATAATAATAATAAACATCAATAGCAGTAACTATAACAAGTTAACTACAGAAGTGCCCATTGAGTCAGCAAAATAACAACAGCTGACTAGCCAAGGTAATTAGAAGAGCACTGTTAGAAACAGCAGAATCAACATCCTCATATTATATGATGCTAAATAATATGGACTACTTCATAACTCCCTCAGCAAGAGATAAAACTTATAAAAACATCAAGAAAATTTCTTCATGAATGATGTTGCTCCTGTTCGCTTTCATACATTTCTTATACAGCCAATTAAAATGTGATTCTAGTAATATGTTGCAGTCATTTAACCATTTAAATTATAAGAATTTTAGCTATAACATCTAGTAAAGCCTGGTTAGCAGTTGCAATAGATTCTTACTTGTTTATAGATGAGAAAATGACTCAATGATTTCCTGTTTCAAATGGTCACAAATCTGTCAAGAATTCAAGGCCTACCCCATAAATACATTGCCTCCCAATGCTTAGAAAATATTTGTTTTTTATTGGTGACATATAAAATATCATTGACAGAGGTAGAGACTTTTATATTCCTGTAAAGCCTTCCAAATAAAACATCCTTATTTTCCAAATTATGCTGTTGTTACTTTTCCTTTAAAGTCATTTATATAATATGATTTGATGGTGCTATAACCAGTATTTCCAAAGGTTATGTTTAATTTTTTACAAAATCAAATGATTTTAAATATTTTTATTAGGAAGAAAACATTTTCTTTACCAAAACGGTCTTGAAGCATTTACACATTTAATGATGTATTAATGGTAAAACAATCATTTCCTGCCTTTAGAGTCTAAGTTTTTGGCATATTGTGGAATCCTAAAAAGCAGTATGATTCTCCTAATATCTAACTGTGTGTTATCTCTAAAAGTTATGAATGACTCCCATGGACAATAGTTGACCATCCACCTACTGTGGGTGTAGGTTGGGATTGAAATAGACTGATATAAATGATTTATTAGGTGGAGATTAAAGACTCCAATTGACAGAGAAGGTAATAACTGTATCCTATTATTTGAAGTAAGCATATATACTAAGAACTTATTTCCAAACAGTTACATTATTGTAAAATTCTAGCTTGATTTGAAAAAAAATATGGACCAAGTGAATTGTCAGAATATGTAAAAAGATCAATTCTGCCACTTGGATAATCTAGATGATTATTCTTTATGTTCTAAATTTTTCTGTTTGCATGTATGCTGTTATTTAAAATAAGATATATAGAAATGCTATCTCTTTGCCTACTTGTTTTTTTTTTTCAGTTTTGTTTTCCTTGCATGCTTTCTCTCTCTCTCTCTCTTTTTTTTACTTTAATATATCCCTTCCAGCATTGCAGAGTAGAGTTTAATTTTATTCCTAATTTCTGGATTTCTACTTTTCATTTGAATAAATATTTATGCTAAGCTTTGATAGGTAGCTTGCCCTCATTCTCTGCTTTTATTAAATTGTGTTGAGTCTTCAAAACTAATAGCTGAAACTTTGTGGATTCTGATTCTTGTTTCCCTTTAGATCTTCTAAGCACACTAAGTGGTATTCCTGAGCCTGGGTTTTTTTTTCCAGTTTGTGCCATTCTTGAACCAGAAACCCCTGACTACTGCCTGTCGGTTCCAGACCAGGCTGTTCTTTCCTCCCTGACGCATCTCCTTGAACCGTTACCTTAAGGTTGGCTCCATGTGAATAAATGGTAAGTCCTCAGAAACCGCTTTTCCTGAATAACCAGGGAAAAAGGTTTCCTCCCCCAGCCTCCTGCCTTCATCACAGTATCCGATTCTATTTTGTCATCTTTATAGGGCATTTCATATTTATATGAATTTTTCTTATTATGTTTAAAAAATATACAATGCTTGCTTCTTTCCACTTAAAATATAACAGCTTTCTTATGCATAAAGACTTTACCTATAAAAAAAAGAAATTTCCTTGGGAAAAAAAGAAAGATTTTGCCTACATTTTTGGTTCTCAATACAATACTTCTGCATCTTCACTGGAATGAATGAGGTGAAGACTTTATACAAGAATGATCACTAAGTCAAGTTCTTCTAATCTCCTAAAGCAAACTTAAAAACAATATTACTAAATACCATTTGAGCCTTAGATTTTGACATAATCCATTATCATATAAATGTCAATCAGGGGAGCCTGGGTGGCTAAGAGTCTGACTTGGGCTCAGGTCATAATCTCATGGTTTGTGAGTTTGAGCCCTTATCGAGATCTCTGCTTTCAGCACAGAGCCCACTTCAGATCCTCTCTCTCCCTTTCTCTGCCCCTGGCCCTCTCACATGTTTTTATCCCTCTCAAAAAAATAAGTAAAAACAAATATTGGTCAGTCATATGTAACTACTTAGGTTAGGTGTGGGATATTTATTTTCTAATGTAATTGTAATATATTGTCAAATCTATAGTAGAAAAGCAGGATTGTCTTGATTTTATCATAATTATTTAGGATATTTACTAAGCAAACAATGAAGAAAATGTAAAACTTCTAAACTTTAGATAATTTATATATAATAGTACCATCCATTAGTTTTGTAGCTTCCAAAATGCACTTGATACTTATTGCTGCAATTTTATGACCCACCTATAACAAATTTATCTTGCACTAATCAACTAATTATATCGCTAACTGTTCAAGAATGGCTATTAAACATGGATTTACCTCTGCATTTGACTATAGAATCTTGGAATATGTTTCCGACAACACACCACCATAGCTTATTGAGAAGCAGTATACATTTCACTCAGGTAAATTATTCGGTCCTCATGATTCAAAGTTTTATAGTCTGAGTAAAAATCTGATCCCTTACCACCTCTGTGCTGAAAGATATAAATTAAAATGATATCCAGTTTCCTGCTAGGGAAATGACTAATCCAGAAGAGAGATACAATTTTAGCGTGAGGGGAAATCTAGTTTTAAGCTACAATTGATCTTAATCCAATTGTTTTAGGAATATTCCTTTCTCATCTCTGAATGTGCTAGTTTATATGGATCCCTTATATTGTTAAGATTTTCATGAAAGCTAACCAGAGACTTCATAATCCAGACAAATGTTACAATTTAATTTTATGCTTAAACACAAAATTGCTCAGGCACAGAATTTTCCATATCGTTTTCTACAGAAAACCTTTTTTTTTTTTTTAAGGAACTAGACATACAAACTCCTCAAAGTTTTGTCTTGAAACAAGTTTTTCTCCAGTCCTTTATAGTTGAACAAATAACAAACCTGATAAAACATTTTGGTTGTTGAAAACTACATATAGATTAGAAATTCTGCAGTGCTGATTTTAGTGTGTTGTTTGTTCTCTAGTGCTGCTTTGTAAGAGCAGCGAGCACTGTTTCTAACCACAAACAGCAGTTATCAGCATTAGTCACAATCTTTTCTCAAATATGTCCTCTTGGTTTACAAAATTAAAATGCTGGATTTTAATCCACCTCTGCAATTTGTGCTCTCATTCTGTTTCCCCTGGAAGTTTTTTGTTTTTCCCCCTCTTTCTCATATAATTTTACTTGGTGTTACTTTTAATACATGCTATCATTTTCTTAGGGATATCATCTATTCTCACAGCTTACACATGAATTTTGTGCTAACACGTTGTATGCTTGTTTATCAGTCCTGCTCCTTTACCAGAGAATAAACCCCATATATGCATATAAGATTTAAGACAATACCTTAACTTGGTTCTTGAATTTAATGGCTCCTTCCCAAGTAACAGACTCAAGCAAAGGAGTTCTACCAAAAGTATGGTGCAGAGAATGAAGCAGCTCACCACGCAGAGGAGCACGGCACACTGTCATTTACCCTCCATTCCTTAACCAGACGTGATCTCCAGACTGTAGATTTTATGGAATCATAATGTCTGGTCAGCATAAAATATGTGAAGCAATATAGTTTCTTCATTGTTTTTATTGTTTTTTTGGTTCTACAGCATTTTGGACTACCTCTTGGACTGGCACCCCTTGTCGATATAGTCCATATTCTGATAGAGAATAGAATTGAATATCTCAGGTGCCCCTTAGTTTAGTAGTCACTGGCCATTTGCTGCAGCGCTGCTTCCTATTAAACTCTGAAACATATGTTTCCAAAGTACAGTGTCTAATTAATCTGAATGAAATGCATATTGTTTCTCAATAAGATATGGCATTGTGTTGTTGAAAATAAATTCCAAGAGTTTGTAGTCAAACAAGGATGCAAATCCTCATTTAATAGCCATTCTTAAACAGTTAGCAGTATAATTTAGCTCAATAGTGCGAGATAATGTTTGTTATAGGTACTTCATAAAATTATACTTTATTCAGGAAAAGGATCTGCATGACAGGAAACAGTGTTTTTTAAAAGAATTCATGTTTGTTCACTTTAAAGAGAGACTGAGAGAGAGAGAGAGAGAGAGAGAGAGAGAGAGAACAAGTGTGGGAGGAATAGAGAGAGAAAGAAACAGACTCCTCAGCAGCACAGAGCCTGAAGTGGGGCTTGAACCCACGAATCATAAGATCATGATCTGAGCCAATCAGATGCTCAACCGAGATGGAGCCAATAGGCGACCCTGTGTGCTGTTTTTAAAATGGAAAAGTTATTTAATGTATGTCTATGAGGGCAAAAGTGTTCAACTTTATTTTATGTGGTATCAGTACAATAAGCAATACTAGTCATAAATGAGCCATTCAACATGGTCGCTAAATGAATGAATAAGTGGTTAGTCATTGAAACTTGTTTTCCAGTATCTGTCATTTTTCATCTACTGATTCCTTCTTTTTCTCTTTGCAGTTCCTAAACTAATCTCTTTCAAGAGGATTATCTGATCTTCAAATACTGATATATTTTCTTGCCATGAAAGACTCTACCTACCCAAATCTTCAGCCCAATTAACTTCATATCATCACCGATGTTATAGGGTGTCTATAGACCCATCTGTTGTTACAGACTTCAGTTTCACAAACCTTTACCTCTGGATCTATTTCTCATGAAAGCTTTTCCTACAGGATCAACTACCTCATAAGGAAATGAAAATTATTATTTGTGAAGATAACTTTAAAGTATAAACTTCACTAGAGTAGCTTCTAAATCATAATAGTTGGAGGGGTGCCTGGGTGGCTCAGCTGTTTGGGCTTCTGACTTCGGCTCAGGTCATGATCTCACGGTCCGTGGGTTCGAGCCCCTCGTCGGGCTCTGTGTTGACAGCTCAGAGCCTGGAGCCTGTCTTCAGATTCTGTGTCTCCCTCTCTCTCTCTGCCCCTTCCCCACTCACACTCTGTCTCTCTCTGTCTCAAAAATAAATAAACATTTTAAAAAAATAATTGTTGGAACAAATCCAATATAATAAGAAACTCACTTTAAATAGGTAGGCTTTGAAAAGTGCTTCCTCTCCAACAATTAAGGTTAGTCTAACAGTTAAGCTGTTCTAACAGTTAATATTTTGATTTTATTGTTGATTCAATTTGAATATTTTTATGACATGTGGTCCTGAGCATCTTTTTATGTGTTTGTCATTCTTATATATCTTCATTAATGAACTCTCTGTGTTTATTTGCTCAGTGTTTTAAATTTATTTTTTAAATTTTAATGTATATTTACTTTTGGGAGAGAATGAGAGAGAGAGAACAAGAGAGAGAGAGAATCCATAGTAGACTCTAGGCTCTGAGCTGCGAGCACAGAGACCGATGCAGGGATGGAACCCACGAACCGTGAGATCATCACCTGAGCTGAAGTCGGACGTTTAGCCAACTGAGCCACCCAGGCGCCCCAATTTGCTCAGTTTATAAAATGGTTGCTTTCTATGATTAGATTTCAAAAGTTCTTTATATATTCTGGATATAAGCTTGAACCAGATGTATGTTTGCTAATATTTTTCCCAAATTGATTATTGCATTTTTTTCACAGTGTATTTGAAACAGGAGTTCTTATTTGATAAAATCAATTTTATCATTTTCTTCATGAACTTTTGGGTTTTGGGGGTATTATTTCCAAGAAATTCTTGCCTAACCTAAAGTTAAACTTATTTTCCCTTATATTTTCCTCTACAGCTCTAGATTTTCTCACTTATGTCTATGATATACTGACTTAATTTTTACAAGGTACAAATTATGGATTAAAATTTATTTTTCATCATGTAACTTCCCAGTTTTTCTAGAACTATATGTGGAAGGACTGTCCTTTCTTTACTGATAACCAATCAATCTCATTTTTGTTGCTCTACTTTTGGAATTCTGTTCTGTTGGTCAGTCTATCTTGATGTTGACACCATGCCTTCTTAATGACTGTAACTTAATAAGAAGTATGAAGTCAAAGAGTGTACAGTCTCCAAATTTGTTTTCCTCTTTCTTTTTTTTCCTTTTTGGTAACAGTTTTTACTCTTCTATGTTCTTCGCATTTCTGTATGGATTTTGGAAATAGTTCCTCAATTTTTGACAAAGATTTACAAAGAAGGTACTTGCTAGATTATGCTGAAGATAGCACTGAATCTACAGATTGTTTGGGGGGAGAAGCGGCATTTAACTATATTGAGTTTTTCTTTTTTAATGTGTTTATATTTGGGGAGAAAGTGAGAGAGTGAGCTCATGAGCTCACGTGTGTGCAGGGCGGTGAGCAGAGGAGCGGGAGTTGGGGAGGGGCAAAGACAGGGAGACGGAGGACCCAAAGCAGGTCTGTGCTGACAGCAGAGAGCCAGATGTGAGGTTTCAGCTCACAGACGGGGGAGATCATGACCTGAGCTAAAGTTGGTGGCTTAACCGTCTGAAGCGCCCAGGTGCCCGAGATTTTGTTTTTTAATGTAAGAACATAATATAGCATTTTTTAAAATTTTAGATGTGTTTTATATATTTTGTGTGTAAAGGCATCACAGAAATAGATCATAATTTATCAGTATAAATGAAAGCATTATTTATTCAACCCCTACATGTACTTTGCATTACATGAAAATGAATTTTATTTTTATAGTGATTTATGTCCTACAAATGTTGTAAACAAACTTATTGTTTTTGAAAAAAAATTCTCCATAAATGATCAAATACTCTGAAAATAAAAATAATAACATTACTTCCTTTCTGAACTATATGTCTTTTTTGTTTGTTCCTTTTTTTTTTTTTTTTTGGCTTTATCTTGAGAAGAGGTATAAACAAACAGAAAAGCAGAAACAAGGTGTCAAGATGAAGCAGTTGGATGGCTGTTGATGACATTTACTGAAATGGAGAACTGGGCATACATTGTCTCATGTTCTAGGGGAAAAAAAGATTTTAAGTTTGTAACTTGTTAGGATTCAAATACTGTTAGAAATGCAAGGGAAAGATTATACATGCAAATGAACAGAAGAAATCGGAGGGCAAGGTGAGGGTATATTTCGGAATTGCAGGACGCCTGGGTGCTTAGTCGGTTCTGGGAGTCAAGCTTCTGACTCTTGATTTCGACTCAGGTCATGATCTCATGGGGTTCATGAGTTCAAGCTCTGCATCAGGCCCCGTGCTGGCAGTAAGTACAGAGCCTGTTTGGGATTCTCTCTCTTCTCTCTCTCTGCCCCTCCCCCTCTTGTACTCTCTCTCTCTCTCTCTCTCTCTCTCTCTCTTTCTCAAAATAAATAAATAAAAACTTAAAAAAATACATTTTAGAAATTATTTAAAGTATCCACTATGCAAAATTATGAGAGATCCAAAGCAGAGATAAACACAAATGAGTGTGCAAAATTGTATGATTTCAAATTACAGAATAACATACACCAAATGAAAATATTGGGTGTTTGGAGAAGCCATCATAAATTGTTGTGAGCAACTGACGTTTCATAACTGAAAAACAAAGAACAACTAGTTTAATACAGGAAAAATCAGAATGGAACTACTAGGGGAGAAAATTGCTATAATTATAGTATATTCTGTGTTCTTTAACAAATAAGGAGAACAGATTCTACTAGCTCATGTAAAATTAAAAAAAATATTAAATATATCAAGTTTAATTATGAAAGTAATAAACTTTTGGTATTTTTATCTATATTTTTGATACACTTTTTCATGTACTTGGGACTTGAATATACCATTCAGCCATCTGTCATCCCATCCTCAGACCCGCCACCTTCCTCCCATGACCACACTCCGCTTTGCTATTTACAGCAGCTAATAAGGCAGTCAATAAGATCAGGATTAATTCTGGAAATTAAAGTCAGGGAGTAACATAAGGGATTTTGCAAGTGCCACTATGTGGTCTTTCGTATAATTATAACTTTAATTTTGCTCTGTATTTCAGAACAAGGACTTTACTTTTTTCATCCAAATTATAAGAACTAAAAACAAGTCCAGTTGTGACAAGTCATGTTATTATATTCTTACCGACTTTTGTGGAATCTATTCTTTAGCATTAGGGAGAATTGACTACAGTAGTCCTCTGGGAGGCCTTTTTTATGACTCCTTTGTGTCTAAAAGAAATTATGAATAACATTTTCCTCGTTTCTTTCATTTTAAACTACATTTCATAAGGCTGGATAAGCATAATTTTTTTCCAGCTGTTTCTATGGCTGCTCATGTTTTCGAGCAGAGTCTTTGCAGCACTGATTTTTAATTCATAGAACATTCAGTGCACATTGTTCTACTCAGTATGCATATTACTAAAAGAGTCTAAATTAGTTTTAGAAAGTTTAGGTACTTAAAACTGTGATGATGTATATAAGCTTGTAATAATCATTAAGATAAAAGAAATTGCAATTTTGCAAATGTTTTCTTTTACTTTTATAGGTTGGGTTCCCCTTTAAAAAATATTATGAAAAAGAATATTTAGTTTACCTATTTCCTTAAGATAACAAAACAAAATACTCTTAAATCATACAGAGTAAATTTGCACCATGGTAGCAATAAGAAAAACATTTAGAAGTACAATGTTATATAAAAGTTTAGGCATTCTTAAAAAATCATTATTAGAGTAATAATAGCAATGATGATCAAGTTTGAGATGCTATGGGCACAAGATTTCAATGCCATTAAGTCAGTTCAGACCTCTGTTTCTATTTTCATTAAACAGTGACAAATTTAGAACATATTTCCACTTTACTTTTTCTTAACAAAGTATTAATTAAATATACAATAGGACCTTTATAAAATCACTAATAATTTAATTGAAGGTTTACCAATCTTCCCTATCACTTTCGCTCTGGCTTGACTACTCATTCCTTTTTGATATCCCCATAATCCTCAACAATTACCTTTTTTTCTTTTGCCAAGTTTCATTAAAAATGAAATTTACTTGAGGATATATAAAAATAAATTGTGAGGATGGAATTAGATAATCCATACACATCAATTGGTATAACTGCAACATATAGTAAGCATTATATAATTATTTTCTAGTACTATCTTGAATTTTTATTTTGCCTTGTATTTCTAATAATAATCTTCCAGGCTGGTCCACAATCTATATTCTAATGACAGGAAGAACTTTTTTGCTAATTTTAGTCAGGAGATTGTACAGGATAAAATCATGAGTTGAGCAATATATTTCAAGTTATCAAATAGTAGAGACATAGGAAAGAAGATCCCCACAATTATCCCGGTATGACCTTTGTGGTTGAAATGCTACATAAACCCCATAGCCGCAGTTAGTTCCTGTCTGCTTCACTGCTTTTATTAAAATATGTATACATGTGAGAAAGATCTAGGGAGAATTTCAATGTATAACATATAAGAAAAAGTAAAAAACTTGGTACTGACGGAATCTAACACACTTGGAAGATATTTGAATAGAAATAGGGCTACCTTTGTTTTAACAACTGGAAAATAAAAAAGCTCAGCATACTTACCACCAGTGAAATGAATAAATTTCAATAAAATTCTTTCTATTTTCTATGTACCGAGCAGTGATAAAAGGGGATTATAGGAGAGTGTATTCATCAGAGAACATTAATAGGATTATAAAGATCAGCTTATCACTGACATAACATGTATGAACCCACATGCTCATGTTCCCTGTTGTGTGACTTCCTTGAGCAGCACTTAGTCAGCTCTCATTCTGAAATGGAGAGAATAGTGAAATTCGATGAGAATATTAGGATTGTTCAAGTTGTGAAACAAAAGGACAGAGTAGTTAGAAAGTTTGGATTCATAGAAAGCTATTTTTGAAGTGATGAACCACGAGATTTGAGACTGATAATGAGGGACATAAAAAGTGAATGCATATAATGAAAGCACAAAATTCTGAACGAGCTTGGAGAACAATTGAAGACCGAATGAAATAAGATGTGAAGATCGTGTTTGTATGTAGGGAACAGGGTGTGTGGGTGGACTGTTTTGATGGTGGAAACAAGACAAGGGATGAAACTGATTATGACTTTTGCTGTGTCTTATTATTGAACCCAATGGGAAAGAATTTTATATGTAGAAAATCTGAACTGCTAAAAGGCCAAGACTTTGACAGTTGATTTCATGGATGCAGGAATTACCAGGAAGGTTATATAACATGGAGAAGAAAAGAGAAATTTAAATCAAATACCAATTCTCTCCCTCCCTTTCTCCTTTCCTTCCTTCCTTCTTTCTTTCCCTCCTTACTTCCTTCCATCTTTCCTTTCTATTCTTTACTTACTTATTATTATTCAATAAATTAAGAATAACTAGAAGGAAGGTGAGAGCATGCTTGCTTTCATTGTGAAATGGCAGAAACCTCAACATATTAGAATTTCTTAGGAACCCCCCCCAAAATCTCTTTGGATATATACGGATCAAACGGTATATAAATCCCAATTATTACAGTAAAAATGATGAGCATATGGAAAAATAAATGGCCATCCTAATGAAAGCCCTCAGTGGAACTGGTGCTCTCAAATTTGAGGATGAGTTAGCAGGTAAAAGAAAAGAAGGTATTGGGTATGCTCAAGTAGACAGAGAACATGGGAAGTTTTCTCATCTGGAATTCATATGGTTAGGTCTTCGAGGCAGAGATGTAAAGAGATCAATGGTGGGGCTATGCTAGCACTTTGTATTTTTGGCTGATCAGAACATGTTAATGAGAAAACCTGCAGAAACACAGTGTAAATAGTGTTTGGTTCTTGGAGATGTTATCCAACTCTACACCTTATCTCCTTGACACTGACAAGTCAGTGGAAATGCTATCCTGTAACTTCCCTAATTTCCAAAGCTCTGTACTTATTTCCTTTTCTCAAATACAGCAACCTTGTCCAACTGTGTTTCGGGAATGTCGAAATATTCTCTCTGTCCACCATCCAGAGCTGGGGAAACCTATCTTTCTCTTCAATCATTTTTCCTATTTGTCTTAAACCCATAAAGATAGGCATATTTGCTTTCTGTAGAATTGCAAAAGAATTTATGACATTTTCGGAACTACCAAAATCATCGCAATGATTTTTTTCTGGCCTAAGAAACATGTTTAAGAAATCACTTTTGCATGAATCTTCCGAACCCAGAAAGCATTTTGGCAGGCAGCGGGGGGGGGGGGGGGGGCGCGATAATTTCCTGCAATCCTATGGTCCCTAAACTTTAATGCTGACCAAAACCCCAAAGTGGTTTTTTAAAATACAAATATCAAGGGGCATCTGGGTGTCTCAGGTGGTTAAGTATCCATCTCTTGATTTCAGCTCAGATCATGATCTCACGGTTTGTGAGTTCAAGCCCCATGTCAGGTTCTATGCTGACAGATTGGAATTCTCTCTTTCTCTCTCTCTGCCTGCCAGTCCTCTATGTTCTCTCTCTCTTTCTCAAAATATATAAATAGACACTTAAAATACAAATATCAGAATCAAATTCCAGACACTCAGATGAAGGCCTAGGTTTGAGGCCTAGAACCTTCCACTTTTAAATCACAGTGATTGTGATGCAGTCTATCCAATTGAGCATATTTTGAGAAACTGGATTCTCAATGGACTGTAGTTCTAAAGACAAATTTTGAAGGCCACACTTCCCACTAGTCTTTGAAGAAACAAATTGAAAAACTTCAACAAATTCTTCCAAAATTAAATAAAAAAACTATATGGAGTAAGGACATGTTAATTAGTTTTATCATAGTAATCATTTCACTACATATATGTATAGGAAAGCCTCATGTATATCATAAAGATGCAGATTTTTTATAACAAATAAACTTAAAAATAATTACTTAAAAACAATTTAAAAAATCAGGATTTAGAAGCAAAGGTGAAATCAGGAAACACTTATTTTTTTTTTTTCTTCTCAGGCTGGAAGAAAGTGTCAACAAGGCCAGATTAACTTCTGTCCCTGGTACATTGGTTGCAAACTTATTTCACTTCATCAGAGGGCCTAAGTCGAGTACATTTATGCCTCAAAATATAAGAATTACACTTGAATTGATGTAAGTTTTAAAATAAACACTGACATACTTCTAATTTAAAAGTTTACTCAGTTCCATTATACACATTACAGAAGTGAAACAGTTTACTTATAACAATTAAGTGATATCCTCATGGTTATCAAACTGAAAGGATAGGAATACAATAACCCTTTTTTTGAATAAAGTGTTTCTCAAAAGATTGATGACAAAGGCTAACTGAGCAGAATTTGTTTAATAGAAAGGCTTGCCTTCACACCACAACTAACTTTCACCTGCCCCAACAGCTCCGTGATATTTTGCACCTCATCTCTCTAATGGTGAACCCCTGACTTAAAATATAGAAATGAGGGTGCCTGGGTGGCTCGATTGGTTAATGATCTGACTCTTGGTTTCCATTCAGGTCATGATCTTATGGTTCATGAGTTAGAGCTGTGTACCCAGCTCTGAACCATCAGTGCTTGTCTCTCTGTCTCTCTGTCTCTCTGTCTCTCTCTCTCTCCTGCTGCCTCTCCTTCCCTCACTCTTTCTCTCTCTCTTTTAAAATAGATATATGAACTTAAAATAAAATAAAATAAAATACAGAAATACTTTACAAAAGGTTTTCTCTGTCAGCCTGCTGCCCAGTGAGTATATAACATGCTTTCATGGAAAGACCCTGAGTTAAAATCCCAACTTCCACTTATAAGTGGTCTTGAATAACATGCTTATCTCTGAGCTCCATTCATCTCGTAACAAAAATGGTGATACCATTTCCTTGAAAAGAAATACTGCAGATGAAGATTTGTGAAAACACACACACACACACACACACACACACACACGTGTATATGTGATGCTGTGTGTCTATATCTATAGATACATACACACACACACAAATACATATAGTACATGTATATAGATGATATATATACTTATAAATAACTAATACGACTTTGGAAACATATTACATTGTAAATTATAAGCAATAAATAAATGTTGACTCCTTCTTACCCTTGAAGAAAGCCAAAAAAATTCTGTGGGCTGACACACATTCTGTAAGGTATAAAAGTAGAAATGAATTAGACATGCTAACATTTTCCAAAAAAGATGTTAAGGTAAATCTAAAAATCCATGAGAGTTCTTCAAAACTATCAGTGTCATGATAAACTCAAATAATAGAGAAGATACATAACATCAAAGGAGATTCAATTACATGGTAACTAAATACAGTGCTTGAAGTTTTTGAGGGTCTTGGATTGAAAAGGCAAAAACAAAAATAAAACAGCTCTAAGACATACACATATGAAAAGGGACTATATATTAGATTATATTATTATCAGTATTAGGTCTCTGGAGCAATAACTGATTATGATTTTATGATATATTTTTCAGAAGAGCATTCTAAAGAATGTAAAGGACCAGGATATTTGCAAATTTCAAATGGTTAATACAGGGAAAGAAAGCACCAAAAGAATGAAATACTAAAAAATGGGAAGTACAGAAACATTAAAAATTGGTCAAATTAAATGAAGGACATATACGCTTTTCATTTAAAAATATAGAAGTGGATAATAATTTAAAAATAAAAAAATCTTAGGCATACACATTTCAAGAGTGAGTTTGTTTTAGAAAACAGTACATTTTGGGTATGAAACAAAATTTTCTTGCTATTTGATCACTCTTAATAAATGATTTTGCTACTTTTCCTAAGTCATATATACTATTTATGCCAATCTTGCAGTTCTATTAAGATTTTCAATAAATATTATCAATTTAAATGAACTATAAGGTATACTCTCATATTACTGTTCAGACAGAAATATGGTCCAATGTTAAACTAGGAAAGCACTTTAATCAGAAGTAAAATGTAAGTTGATTTAATATTAGCGAATTTATCCTAAAGATAAGTGTTAACTATCTATGTAAATTGAAGCAATTGTGAACATGAGATGATTTTCAGTACTTCAATTTGACTTTCTAAACTAAAACCTACAAAAGGAATAGTAAAAAATAAACGTCTGCTATTTTCAATTACTATTTTTAAAATTTAGTTACAAAAAGAGTTGACATCATTTTAAGTTATGAAAATACAGAATGTGTCACTGATTGCCAGTTGTTGTTCAGATCCAGTCTTAGTCACATTTATCTCAAGAGAAAGATTATGATATTATCAAAGTTGGATGTCTTTCCAAGCACTTTTTTTCACTAATTATTTTTGGAATTTCAGGGAGTCAGGAACATTTGAATTGACTTAGAAAGGGATTAAGAATGAAATGGAAACATCTGCTCTTGTCGGCATCGTTATTTTTCACCAGCATTTTATAGAGAGCACTTTTTTGTTTTTATTTCAAAAGAATTAGTGCTCCAGCAAATTAAAATATGAAGCATTTTAATAAACAATTTGCAGTAATGCTGTCAATGTGGAAATACTAATTATACGATGATGCAGAAATCTAGAATGGTGGTAAGAAAACAACTCTATACCCCCTAAAAGGCTGACCAAAAAAGTAGGCATAATCATACTAGGTGATTGTGCTTCCCTTTTAAAATGAAATCTGCATCAAAGTACAAAATGTTCTTACTTTTCTTGAGACAAAGTTTGTGGCGTGATTCTGAGGCACTAGATTGATAATTAGTTTCCATTTTTATGTGTACTATTTTAGAAATAATCAGTTGCTATGTTCTTATGATTCAAACTTGGATTTTTTAAATTACCAATAGAATTAATTAGAGAATGTGATGTTTGGAAGAAAGACCCTGAGTCAGGCAGCTAAGGTCCAAACCGACTCATTTCAAAATGGTGACTTTGAGCAAATAAATTACTTAGCTTCTCTGTTTCTCATTTTAATCTTTTAAAAAATGAAATAATCATAGTTCCTACTACATAAAACCATTGTGAACATTTAATTAATTAATATGCTTAAAACCTAATGAAACAATGCGAATTTTTACTTATAAAACATTCACATTTCATTTCCCTAAGTCTCTCACTTGAATCTGGGCATTTGAGATCTCATTCTTCCTTTCTCTCTCTCTCTCTCTCTCTCTCTCTCTCTCTCTCTCTCTCTCTCTCTCTATCTCTCTCCCCCCACCCTTGAAATAGATATATTTCTCTTTCTGTGAAGTTTATTCTCATCCTACCAAAATCTGTATTTTTAGGTTCATTTTTTTCCCTAAGTTTGAGCTTGTAACTATCAAATAAACAATAAGTTTTAACTCAAGAGAGATTTATTTAAAAAGACTATTGCAATAAGGAGAATGCTCTAAACAGAAGATCTGCAGTTTTAAAAGCAAACCAAAGACTTTTTTTTTTTTATAAGAAGGGATAGCGCTGTGTAGGGCTAACAGGAACTTTGTAGGAGAACTTTATAGCAGGTGGGGGTGAACAGATGGTATTATGAGGGATGTTTAACAAGATTTTCCCTGCTGGAGCCAGTCTGTTCTCAGGATGAGCTGTAAGGGGAAGATGTTCTGCATTTTAGTTCTGTCTTAAGCTTAGAGGCAACCCTAAAAGGCAAATGATCCATTCTATCTAAAGAGGAACCAAAGTATTTAGGGGCAAATCTAAATCCAAGTATGTGTCATCCAAAATAAAACCTGATTAAATTGAAGTCAAGCCAAGTCCATGGGTAAATAATGGGCAGTTGAGAGCATTTGGTGATCACCTATCGTAAGTTTCTACTTCAGAATAAAAAGTATGGACACACTGAAAACAATTGTTTATTGTAGGTTAAAGAGAAAAATAATTGTTTAATGTTTATTTTTTAAGAGTGCAAGTGAGGGAGGGACAGAGAGAGAATGGGTGGCACAGAATCTGAAGCAGGCTTCAGGCTCTGAGCTGTCACCACAGAGCCCAATGTGGGGCTCAGACTCATGGACAATGAGATCATGACCTGAGTCAAAGTCAGACCCTCAATCAACTGTCACCCAGGCACCACTAAAGAGAAAATTAAAGAGAACAAAACTCACGACAGAAGAGGCAGAGAATCAGATATAAACTTTTATTAAATAATAAAATTACTTATTTAATTCAAAGTCCCTCAAAGATAATAGGTCTTCAGAATTTGAAAATGGAAGTAATGAAATGCCAACATAAGCCTCCTTAATATATATATTTTTCAAACTCTGCTTGTACTGCAATTTGCTGTAGCACTACTTTATGTCTTAGAATAAGAAAATGAACAGTAATACTTTTGGGTAGATGACAACTAAAATCATTTTCCCAAAGAATAATTAATTTACATTTATGAAGATTTTCTTTTTGATTGCTAATATAGCAAATATATTTAATGATTTCTAGTTCAATTAATTCTTATCATACCCAACATTTCTTTCATATAAAGCAAAAATACTGTCTGCTATATTTCAAAATCTATAGCTTATATGCTAGTGATACAAATGTAATGTTAATTAATATATAAATGTATATAATCACTGACATACACATATAGATGAGCTTTAAAGTTTGTAAGTAGTTAACATATGTTAGATAGTGAATTTATAATTAATGGGAAAGCAAAAATCATTTGCTCAATGATTCTGTGGAAATTCCCTCTTTGGCAAAAATTGAAACATTAATGTGATAAAAACATACCTATTCCTGCAAAAAACAAACAAACAAAAACACCTCATTTGAATGCAAAATGTTAACACTTTTATATCTAGGTTGTGGAATTAAGGTTGATTTCTATTGTCTTTTTTTGAAGATTTATTCAAAAAGTTTTCCTTTATTGTAAAAAGAAACAAAATAGGTAAATTCATTAATTTTTGATCAAGCCATGAAATACCTTTAATTAATGTAATTCTGACATTTCCTTGTTTTAGTAATATATATCAAATTAGGAAACTTATGGTTGGAAGACTCTGCCTTGAGTAGATACATGGTAGATAATGATAAATAGATACATAGATAGTTAGATACATAGATACATAAGATGAGAGACATAAAGTGGAGATAGGAAAAGAGGTTTCTATGTTCCATAAAACCAATATTTTGTATTGCATCCTCAATATATACACTTTTTCTCATTTAATTCTTATGATAATTTTATGAAATAGGAATAATTTCCCCCATGTTATGGATACAGAAATTTAGTGCCACATACATATTCAAATTATCTAGTAAATGGAATTTTACCCAGAACTTTTTGAGAAGTAAACCTGAGAGTTGAACCCACTTGTTTTTATTTTTGTTTCTGAGCTGGAATAAACAGGGATTGTAAGAATGGCCTTGAGTACTTATTTAAAATATATATATATATCTGGCTCCCACTCTATGTTCTCTGAATCAAAACCTCCAGAAAAGATCCCAGAAAATCATTCCATCATGTATCTTAGGTATGTATTAGTCAGGGTTCTTCAGAAAAACAGAACCAATAGAAGATCTCTGTAGATAGATAGATAGATAGATAGATAGATAGATAGATAGATAGATAATTATGAGAAGTAGGTTCATATGAATACCCAAGAAACCTCACACTCTATGATCTCGAAGCTGGAAGTCAAGAAAAATCAGTGGTGTAATTCAGTCCAAGTTGAAAGGCCTGCGAAACAGGGAGTCAATCATGTAAATCCCATTCTGAAGGCAGAAAAAGACTGATGTCCTAGCTTGTTCAGTCAGGCAAAAGAAACAATAAATTCTCTCTTCCTCCACATTTTATTCTATTCAAGCTGTCAATGGATTGGATGATGCTTATCCTTATCAGGAAATGTAATATGTTTTACTGGGGCCGCCAAGTTTAAATGCAAATCTCATCTAGAAATACCTTCATAAACATGCCCAGAAATAATGTTTAGCAAAATAACTGGGCACTCTGTAACCTGCTCAAGTTGACACATAAAATTAACCATCATAAGTCTACTTCTTATCAACTCAGTGCCCATACACACCTCCTTAAACGATACTTAATTTTCAAATAAAGGCAACAACAAGGTTAGAGTTCTGACTAGTATGACATAACCGCCCTACATACTGAAAATGCACTAATCCTTTCCCGAGAAAAGGAAGCGAAGTCTTTGTGTGAGGTTCACTCATCTTCTTGATATCCTATAGCTTAATACTATAAAGTAAATTTTAAGATATTAAAAATTGTGATATAAATTCAACACCTATCATATTATACAGGAGAATAAGAGAGGAAAGAAAAAGGTATTTCTTTATAACACACACACATCACACAAATGTATTAATAACAAACTAAGGAGGAAATAACTCAACAATTACAGACCTTGTTTCTGTAACCAGTCATGTCGTTGTAGCTGGTATTTATCATAACTACTTTCTTTCACTGCCCACAAATTCTTTTGTTTTTTAGCTTAATTCTTAGCTGGTCATGGTCCTTTATCTGGTCGGTGATCCAAACCTTCATTCCTGAAGGATTTGAGCCATAGCACTGCTTGAGATTTACCCAAAGGATACAGAAGTGCTGATGCATAGGAGCACATGTATCCCAATGTTCATAGCGACACTTTCTACAATAGCCAATTCATGGAAAGAGCCTAAATGTCCATCACCTGATGAGTGGATCAAGAATATGTGGTATATATATTCAATGGAAAACTACATGGCAATGAGAAAGAATGAAATCTGGCCATTTGTAGCAAAGTGGATGGACCTCGAGGGTGTCATGCTGAACGAAATACGTCAGGCAGAGAAGGACAGATACCATATGTTTGCCCTCATAGGTCTAACAGGAGAAACCTAACAGAGGACCATAGGGAGGGGAAGAGGGAAAGAGAGTTGGGGAGAGAGAGGGATGCAAATCATGAGAGACTACTGAATACTGAAAACGAACCAAGGGCTGAAGGGTGAGGGGGAAGAGGGAGAGGTGGTAACGGAGGAGGGCATTTGTGGGGAAGAGCACTGGGTGTTATATGGAAACCAATTTGACAATAAACTATTATAAAAAAAAAGAAACCTTTCTTGGTTTGGATTGTTGCCATTTTTCTTAGTCCTTAATCATAGGGCATGATAATACTAAGCAGTTTCTAAGGATCTCTTGTATTCCAAACATACTCTTCCTTACCTCTGTTGTGCAGTAGTAAGTTCAATTTCCCCTTGATAGTCAAGATCAATTTTGCAAACAACAGAGGAACTCTCTTCTTTGCCTGTTGACTGACTAGCACGAGGAACCCAAAGTGTCCCAGTAGCAATCTTAATTCCCAATTCAATGAAATCATTGTCGTGTCTCCCGAAGGAATCATTCCTCCCTCTGGAACTAAGACCTCTAGGCAAGGAGAGCATAAAGTCAGGAGAACAGGAAGCAAACATTTGGTTAGTTGATCACAAAAGTTAATAGTGAGTTGTGCCACTCCCATTCCCATCCCTTGACTCCTGAACCTGTGAATCCTGGCTATAAGAAGGAACACCATATAGTGGTTGCTGATTCAGAATAGATGTAGCCCGTCTAGACAACCTTGTCCCAGTTCTACAAATTATTGCCACCTAGCTATTTCTGTAACTGAGTTTTCATAAGGCCATTTCACCATTCTATAAAGACAGCTATTTTCGGATGGTGTGGTACATAGTGAGATCAGGGAATATCATGAGTGTGGACCCATTGCCACAATTCTTTTGCTGCGAAATGAGCTCCTTGTTCAGAAGCAATACTGAATGGTACACAATGAAAGTGGATAAGGCACTCTGAGCTTCCCTACAGTCGCTGTGTTCAGGGAAGAAAAAGCCATATCTAGACTGTCTATTCTAGTGAGAACAAAATGTTGTCGTTCCATGATGGAGGTATTCCAATGTAATCGACTTGCCACCAAGTAATAAGCTGATTGCTCTGGGGAAATAGTATCATATCAAGGGTTCAGTATTGGTCTCTGTTGCTGGCAGATTGGGTATGCAGTGCTGGCTGCAGCTAGATCACCCTTGGTGAATGGAAGTTGGTAAGTGTATGTGTAATTTCCACTCTTGCCACGATGGCCGCTTTGTTCATAAGCCTGTTGGACAATGACAGAGGAATCTGGGAGAAAGTAACTGCCTGGTATCCACATGATAAGGCATTCTTTCTGATTGATTATTAAAATCCTCCTTTGGTGAGCTAAATCTTTTGTGTGCATTCACAGGGGAGAAAAATATCTTCTTCTTTTTTTCCCCCACTCAGAGAGGTCTAACCATATATGTCTTCCCAAAATTTTATTAGAAATTTTCCATGTATTTTCCAACTAATTTCCTGACCATTAATCCACACTATTGTCTATAGCCCATGAATCAATATGTATCAATATATAATGCCACATCTTGCCATTTATCCTTTTAAATTTTTTTAAATTTTTTAATATTTTATTTATTTTTGATACAGAGAGAGAGCATGATATGGGGAGAGGCAGAGGGAGAAGGAGACACAGAACCGGAAGCAGGCTCCAGGCTCTGAGCTAGCTATCAGCACAGAGCCTGACATGGGCTCAAACCTACGAACGTGAGATCTGACCTGAGCCGAAGTCAGAGGCTTAACAGACTGAGCCACCGAGGCCCCCCTAAATTTTTTTTAAGTTTATTATTTTTTAAAGACAGTGAGACTGAGTGTGAGTGGGGGAGGGGCAGAGAGAAAGGGAGACTTAGAATCTAAAGTAGGCTCCAGGCTCTGAGCTGTTGGCACAGAGCCCAACTACCCTGAGATCATGACCTGAGCCAAAGTTGGACATTTAACCAACCAAGCTACCCAGGTGCCCCACATCTATCCTTTCAAGGAAACTAAACAGCCAAGTGTACTGCTCAAAATTTTTCCACTGGGGGGATTTAGTTCCACCATTGTTCTTGAGGGGTGTCCCAGAAAATGCTATAGTCCTGCAGCTGTCCATTTTTGGTGGTGCGTACATGTTACATTGAACCAAGCTGGAGTATTTTCTTCCTCTTCCAGCTGATCAAAGAGATATTCCCATGAGACCATGCTTGCAGGCTGGGAGAGAGGGCTGATAGCAGAAGTAAGGAACCATAGATATTTGGGACACCTCTTTATGTAACTTACTTGTGCCTTCAGAGCCTGACTAGGTCTAATCACATATACAACACTTCCATTTGATAATGGAGTGCTGCTCCAACTTTATGGCTTGCTGAGTCAGATAACACCCAGGAACTGGTCATTCAGTTAATGGGCAGAGTAATATGCCCAAATGAAGACGATGCTGCCTGCAAAATTCAAAGAGGTCCACTAGACATTATTCCTATTTGATTTTTTTGTTTGTAGAATGGGCCATATACAGTAACTAATTATTCACCTTAGAGAGATTACTTTCATATGCTCCATGCCACTTTGAAATTTCCCTGACATAGGAGACTGTGAATTTTTGTTGGATATTTTTCTCACCATGAACCATGCAAGTGTCTTACTGATAAATCTAGAGTAGTTGCTACTTCTTACTAAGTACAATCAGCATATATATATATATATATATATATATATATATATATATATATGGTAGTGGGAACCCTAATGGGTGGTCTTGATGACAAATCAACTCAAACTTTCCAAACTCACTAAACTGAATCTCTTTCTCTACATCAAAGCAAATCAGGTCTGAAATTTCCAATTTGCTCACCTTTTGGCCCGTGTTTCAGTCAACCAGGCACACAAATAGTGACAGCCCTTCTAACTCACAGAACTGCAACATGAAATAAATACAGGATCTCTGCCAAGTGAGCACATGTCAATACATTCAGCCTGATCCAACTTTATGTTCTTTCCAGGAACTTCATGGCCACATATGTTCTCTGGTTTTCTACCTCTATACATCTGAAAACTCAAGTAGTTGTTTTGGAAAGAAGTACAACTCTGGATGGGTCACACTTTGCACTTCACCTTTAAGGGCCTGCTGAGAATGAGGCCCAAAACAAAAGGTCTAAAACAAAGCAGGGTAGCAAGAGGGTGGATTCTGGGCAGAATATGCATTATCCTGCAAGGTAACTGCCTCAGGAGTGTCCATTATGGTTTCTTCAGTGAATACACGGTTAATTCCCTCTGAGAAGGATGGGGAGGCTGATACTACTTGGAGCTAGGACACCATTTCTGAGGTGGGTGGGGCAGTCTACTCTGTTGAAGGTAGGGAGGCTTCTTCCACCAGCAAAGGATACTCATCAGAATTTAGGGACTTAATGTCCTTAGTTTCATTAGAGTCTTTCCATAAATCCTCATTCTAATTGGAAGGATCCCATTCTTTCCCAAGCAATGCCCTCACTTAAATAGTAGACATCTTGTGAAGCTGGGAGTTCAACTTGTACTGTCATTCAGCTAATCTTGGGCTAACATTTTGCATGTGATATTTAGCAGTCTCAGCCATGTTGCTGTAGGAGATAAAGATCTTCAAGGCACACAGAGACGCTCTTAGGTCATTTACTGGTGCTTTCCCTGAAATTTGAGTCTTTGAATTTATTCTTATCTTGTACCACTTTGTTCAGTGACATTAGGGGCAACCAGCCAACCCCATTATATTGATTTTCTAAAAATCTTCAAAAGCATTATATACAAAGTCATCAAGATTTTTGCTTCTCATAATTAATTAGTAGCATCCAGTGCATTTCGCATATATCTATTGCTGGGTGATAACACGGATGATCAGTGTTTTGTTTACTATTAAAAGTAAAGTTATTAGCATCTTTAAAAAATTAATGTTTATTTTTTAGAGAGAGACACAGAGCATGAGTAGGGCTGGGGCAGAGAGAGAGGGAGACACAGAATCTGAAGCAGGCACCAGGCTCCAAGCTGACAGCACGGAACCTTATGTGGGGCTCGAACTCATGAACTGTTGGATCATGACCTGAGCCAAAGTCGTACACTTAACCGACTGAGCCACCCAGCTGCCCCTAGTATCTATAACTCTAATCAGAACATCTATTCTTGGAACTCTGTGACCAATTCAAAAATCTTACTCTCAGAATTTTGTTCCCCTAGAACTAATCTTGGCACTAAAATCTGTAGTATTTAGGATTCTCCAGAAAAAAACAAGAAACAAAAACAAAACTCAGAACCAATAGGATGCATCAGAGAAAGAGATTATCGTAAGGAATTAGTTTATGTGATTATGGAGGCTGAGAATCCCACAATCTGTTCTCTATAACCAATTAATCCAAGAAAAGCCAGTCATGAAATGTAGTCCAAGTCCAAGAAAACCAAAAAGTCCTCAAACGTCAGAGTCCTAGGAACCTGAGAGGCTGATGGTTTAAATCCAAATCTGAGCTCCAAAGACTGATACCCAGCCTAATCAGTCAGGCAGAAAAAGGTGAATTCTCTCTTCCCCTTCATTTTGTTCTATGCAGCCCACCAGTGGATTAAATGCTCCCCACCCACATTACAGAGGCAATCTGCCTTACTGAGTTCACTGGCTGAATTGTAAATCACATCAGGAGACACCTTCAGAGGCACACCAGACACAGTATGTAGCCAAATAATCTGAAATAACTCATGACCTAGTCAAATTGACATATGAAATTTATTATACTGGTAATTTTTATACTTCATAGTGAATGTATGAGATGATTTCTAAATCAGTTTTTATACTTATCCTTTACTAACTTCATAGGAATTTAGTTGAATCGGAATTTTGACTTAACTTTCCCTCACAAATACTTTTAGAAATGGTATTTATTTGGAATTCATTTCATACTAAACATTTTGTTATGCTGAGCCCTTCTTAATTTGTATCTATTTTTGCCATTACAGCCATACTTTAAGAGGTTAATCTAAAATTATATTCATTTTAAATATGATGCTAAGAAGGTTTAAATGAATAAGATTCTTAATAGAAGACATGTAGCCATGAAATGACAGAGACAGTGTTAACATTCAGATTTCACTGTTACCTTTATTTTATAGTGTATTATTTCTCCTGTTAGTTATGAAAGTCTAACTTGATTACAAAGAAATTTTTTTCTAAAATCAATAGCAATTTTCTCTACACACCCAGGATAAATCCATTGTGACATACATAAAGAGCAGTATACATTCAAAATCAAATAACTTGGTTTTCTTTATTTCTACAAACTTGGTTAGAGCTCAAGATTCTCACCTTTTTATAAGGGATACACTTGATGGTTTTTAAATTTTCATACAGTGCGGCTACTTTAGTTTTCTTCAATTTGTTTCCCAAATTCTTTTTTCCGGAGTAATCAAAATTAACAGAATCTCCAATTCTAGATCTGTGACTTTTGAGACATTGAGGATGTGTTATTTATTAGATCATAGGAAATGATAAATGCTATAATAAAGATCCATATCTATAGACTCCATTTAGCACTATCCCACACAGGCTTAGTCATCTGATTCATTATAGTAGTCTAAATATGGAAATGTTTACAAAGAGGGAGAGAATGTTAAATATCTATGTACTTATCTATGTCTTTCTAAATACAGATAAATATGAAGTATGCATAAGACATACATATATATATATATATATATATACATACATGTATGTGTATATAAATACAAGATGAATCGATAGGTAGATAGATACTCTTATATCTCTTTTGGTATGTTTTTCCCCCATGGATTCTGTGTAACTTTTTTCGTTAATGAACACTAGAAAAATTGTACCATTTTTCTATCAATGATCACTTGCACATTATACTCAAAATGTTTTTACCACTTTCATGAGTTCAGAAAAACCAACAATATATTTTGTTTACAACTTCTGGCTTTTTTGCTACTTGTTTTGATTTTATCCAATAGTTTTCACTCATAAAGGCTGACACAAAATGTTGCAATCGATAAGTTTACCTCAGTGAGATATAAGAAGCATTTCCTACTCCGTGTTCAAACGCAAAGAAATGTTTAAGAGAACACAAGGCAAAGATCACCATGTAATTGGTTAGTCTTTTGATATAATGATAAGTTCCCAAAAGCCCCACTGCAGTCTGGGAAAATTAACCAATAAACACTGGAGTAATAGGCAGAAGAAAAATCGCTGGATACATATATTGACTTCAGGGTAATTAAATAGGATTGGAAATCTATACCTATTATAAAATGCTAGCACTTCACATAGATGAAAATTATACAATTTCCAAGAATTTCTACCCCACTTTCACTCCCAAAATGGTCGTGCATGTGCATTTTTAATATATAAAACTTTTTAAAATATTATTAATTCTAACATAAGACCTAAATACACAGACATATATACACATTTATTTGCATATATTTGCATTTATGAAATTATTTTTATGGTTCTTTGTGAGAGGTATTATTACATCCATTTTATAGCTGATTAAGCTAAATCTAAGAAAATGTAAGTGAATTTCTCATTTCCAAACAGCTATTATGTGTCACTTCTAGTCTGTCATTTTTTGGAGCCCGCAGGTTGTCTAACATGCCAACATTTCTCCAGACTTGACCCATGAAATATAGTATTTGTACGAGGTTAAGAACTGTTGAGTGAAAAAGCATTTTGTAGTCAAATAAGTTTGAGAAATATTGGATTAAACAGATTTTGTTACTCTAAGTCTCCCCAGAGCTATTCATATAAAAATATGTGATTATGATATCCAAAAAGGAATATAATCCATGACATTTCAGAAGACTTATGTTCTATAGATCACACATTGCAAAAGCTTATACCTTCTTCTATTGTCATCTCCAAATAACAGATCTTCTATAACATGTGCAGCCTATGAGCTTAACTGTTGAAGTCAGGTTTTCTTTATACAAATTGATTTTATGGCCTGTTCCAATCAACTCCTTTGTTCCATGTCCATGTTCACTTTGCTACAAGGAATAAGATCACTATGAGTAGGAATAGTTTAAACCCTATGGGCTTCAGGAAGATTTTACACATTATCACTTCATTTCTGCTGCAGATCCTTCTGACCCATAAAGAGAGAGAATGTTTTTATTATTGTCGTCCTTTCTTTACACAGGAAATTAAAAAATAAAAAATAATGGGTAAAAGAAAGTATACTTGTAGTAATAACATAAACTCAGTCCTGGAATGTTAATGTTTCTTTACAAAGATAATGATTTTGACTTGTTTAGATGAACATGGGGAAATTACTAGGATATATTATTTTTAATTCATTAGAGGATATCTATGTATAATCCTATTTCCTAAATTAAAAATAAATTAAAATGCATTGACTAATACTAAACTTAATGATAAATCCAATGCAAATGTTATTTTTTACAATCCTTGTGATTGAGTATACTTGCTTCCTTTGTACTAAACTTTTAAATTTTAGAATAGGTAAAATTTATGGAAAAATTCTGAACATAGCAGAATTCCTTCCTGAATACTCCTCACCTTGTTCTTCAGTTATTAAAATGTTATGTCACGAAGGTTCATTTATCTCATTTAGGGAAACAATATTAATAGATTATTTTTAACTAAAAATGAAGGCCTTTGACATATTCCCATTAAGGTTGCTTGTCTGTTTGTTTTTATTTTTGAATATGTCTTTATTTTCTGGCACAATAAGATGTTCCAGGTACACGTGGATCATTTCCTGCCCCCATCTTCCATTTGATTTTGAAATGATAGTTATTTTCATTATTCTAAATGAGTTGCAGGATCACAGAAAAGAGACTTTGTATTCAGTTTGAATTTGTTCCTGAGAGTATTTCTTTTCTCCTCTTTATCTTTGCTAAAGAAGGATATGAACCCAAGAGTCATCCAATAACATTTATATTAATGGGAAAGGGTGTTGTGGTTCCTACCTATTTCAAGACACTGGAAAATGAAAACCATGTCTGTCAGGAAGTCAGAAGGGAGGTTTGGATTTATTCTGAGAAAACCGACTACGCTGACAGTTTTACTCTCACAATATCTACAGAGGTTTGCAGCATAACTGAGTTTGAAGAGGAAAAAAAAATCCCAGAATGTTAAGCTATATTTGCAAAATGTGATTCCTACAGATGTCAAAAATACTGTCTCTCTAATTTTACCTTCATTACAAAATGCCTTCAGGCTCAGTCTGTGTAACTTTTCTATGAAGCACTTAATCTCTACCCAGACCCCTTAGGAAGATGTAATAGCAATCAGTAAATAACAGTGCAGAAGATGTTGATTACTATTGAATAAACTAAAACGCTTTCCATACATTGCAAACTAAAAATGGATCCTTCTCATCACTTATCTTTTTTTAATGACATTTTAAAGTCTAAGGGCCTTATTAATCAATGCTTTATGTGATGTTTTCCAAAGATGTACGTGTACCTTGCTTAGAAAACAGAAGAGAGGAAAATATAATGAGATTCTTCTGAGGAAATTAAATTAAATCAGTATTCATAAACATTAGGCACTTGAGAGAGACTATGAAAAAATGCTTAAAAAAAGAGGCAATAGAAAAAAGAAAGAGTGAAGAAAAAGAAACTATTATACTATTGTTGAGGAACAGGGACAAATCCTTTGATGGTTAGTTTCTCAAACAGTTTTTGATCGGCATTTTGTCTTTTTACTTTAGAAAAAATAAGAGCTCTAAAAAAAATCACTTGTTCAGGTCCTCATAAAATAGTACAGTTAAGGTCAAGTGCTGAAGCTGTGCCCAATTGGTTTCAGAATTTGTGCTTCACTCACTAGACATGAAAACCCTGACATATTGGCAAGTTGATAACATTTTAAACATAACGATGGTATTTAGCTGTTATTTGCAAAGGGAGAAGATTAGATTTTCACTTTTAGTTTCTATTCCATATGGGTTTATCAAAATAATCAATGCATTTACAGAAAAATTTAAAAGATAATTTTAACCCACTGGGTCAAAATGGAGAGGTGGTTATTTACTTGAAAGATTTTCTCTACAATGTTTAGAGTTTTAAATGGTCTTATGGAGGAACAGACAAGCATTAAATGGTACATATTTAAAATGTACAACTTGAGAAATTTTGAAAAGTAAATACACCCATGAAACCATCACTGCAATCATGATGCTAAAATTATGTATCACCTTTATATGGATTTTCTAGGACTGCATTACAAATACTGACTGGGTGGCGTAAACAATAGAAACTTAGTTTCTCAAAATTTAGGGGCCAGCAGGCTGATACCCAGGTGTTGGTAGAGTGAATTTCTTGTAAATATCTAGGGCATCATCTTGGCTGGTAGATAGCTACCTTCTCTGAGTTTTTATGTGGTCTTCTCCTTGTCCATCTCTTGATTGAGATGTTTACTTATTTACTATTATTGAGTTTTTTTATGTTTTAAACATATTTCTGGATATGTGTCATTTGTCTGATGTGTTACTTGAAAATATTTTCCCCCGGTATGCCTTAACTTTTTATTTTCTTAAAAAATGTCTTTCCAAATAGCGTTAGTTTTAATTTTAATGAAGTACAATTTGAAGACAAAAAAAATTGTTTTCTTTGATATATTGTGGTTTTGAAGCCATATCTAAGAAATCTTTTACTGATATAATATCACAAAGATTTTCTACTATACATTTTCCACTAGATCTATAATTTTAGGCGCTGTATGTTCTATTATCCATTTTGAGTCAATTGTTTATGATGTGAAATATGAATCAAATCTCACTTGTTTAGCATTTGGGTTGGAATAGTTTTTCTTTGGCTAAACCTCCTAATACATTTGCTAGTTAGGAAGTATGAGTTTTTCTTCCATTTGAAATCTAACAATATTTACTTATTTTTAATATATCCTTATAATTATAATTTAAAAAATTACATTCTTCCCTGACTCACTTTCATAAATTACTGGTAAGTTACCACATAATAAATATTCAGTAAATATCTAGGACAAATACTATAATGAGCAAGTTATTATGCTATGCCTTAGCATTAATGAGTAATAACTATATATATAGTTACATATATATCATTCTTTTATGTTTTAAATTAATATATGCCCACATAAAATAAATGGGTAAAAGGCATCACATAAATAGTGAAAAAAATAAAACAGAAGCATTTTCCATCTGTATATCACTCTCTGAGTAAAATTAAGGAATATTAACTGAACAAATAAAAAACATAAATAATGTGAGATATGTGAGATGGAAACTCAAATTGTTTTTTTAAGAACTGGCATGGAGACAATGTTTCAATTTATTGAGATATAAGACAGTAGAAAAACATAGTCAGGTGCTTATGGTAATATTGACTTGAGCTTGAGGTACCTTCATTCAGGGGAAGATATTAATACAGCAAAATGTATTATTCATGTCTAAATCTCTTCACAGTTGTATGGAATAAAGATTCAAAAAATAAACCCTACATATATTTGGAATTTAAGAATAACATTTCCAAATAACTCTTAAGGCAAAAAAGAAAAATGATTTAGGTGGATGATAATAAAAACTAAAATGTATAAAAAAAATTGTGAGAACCCACAAGTCCAAGCTTAGATGGAATGTCACTGTCCCAAGAAAAATATTAGAAGAAGAGGAGGTTTAAAATTCAGAAAATTAGGAATGCGTAGTGGCTTAGTTGGTTAAGTGTCCGACTTCAGCTCAGGTGAGTTCAAGCCTCGTGTTGGGCTCTGTGCTGACAGCTCAAAGCCTGGAGCCTGCTTCAGATTCTGTGTCTCCTTACTCTCTCTGCCCACCCACTCTCATGCTCTGTCTTTGTCTCAAAAATAAACATTACAAAATGTTTAAAAACTTCAGAAAATTAAACGCATATCTCAACAACTTAGAAATAGATGGACAAATGAAATCATAATATTGCCAAAGAAAATAAATATAAAATTAAGAACATAAATTAGTTAAATAAAACATAATATAGAGAACCAGTTGTTTTAGATGAAATGCAAAGTTCAGAAAAGTATGAATAGTCCTCTATATTCATTAAAGAAATTGATCACACATTTCTCTGTGTGTGCATGTTTTATAAAGAAAAAAAAAACGTAAATAAAGCAAACCTCAGGGAGAGAAATCCTGTTTTTTAAAAAAGAAACAAAACATATTCTAATTGAATAAACAGACCAAAATATCCTTAATGGCAAAACCTTGGTGTTTTAACAAAGAAAATTTATAGGCTAGTGTCACACATAGTTATTGTTGAGAAGTTCTGTGTAAAATATTATTAATCCAGCTCTAGCATGATATAAATTAATAATGTATCTTATAAAATTTGAATTTAACATTTTTAAAAGCTTAACATTCAAACATTAATAGTGTAATTTAAAACAAAATTAAGTGAAAAATTATAATCTCAGTTGATAAAGGAGATGGAATTTGATAGAATTCAAAATATAGTAATGGTTAAATGATTAACAGTTTAGGTAAAAGTTCTTTCATAAAGTTTACTGGCAAGATATTGATATCATTTCCATTTTATTCAAAATAGAATGGACTTGAGAAGGAAACAAAATAGTTAATAAATGTACCTAGGATCTGAATTTTCTTCATAGAGACAATGTGATGAATATATATCTATCAAGACCCATTGATGGAGCTAATAACTCCATGAGTAGTAACATTTGAAACTCACATGTAAATCACATATATTTTCAGTGTGTACCAAATAAAATAACTTTATTAAAAAGATGTAACTTTATCAAAGCTACAGTTTATGAGACATTCATTTTAATGCACCACCATGCAAAACAAATTCCCTTGAAAGCTTTTTATTTGATAATCATATATTAAGCATCTATTATGTGCCCAATTCTGAATGTATTATTTTTTTATTTTGTTTGAATTTATTTAATGAAGCCAATTCTTTCAAGTAACTGAGAAAATGACAAAGAATACAAAAATACACATATACACATGCTTATAGTTATTTATTCATAAGTATTTGTATTTGTATTCTATTATATGAAGCAATGCATGCTCATATAATAGAATATCATTAAATTAGAAAAAAAGGGCATCCATAATACAAAAAGTAGTCATATTCTGGCATTTTCATTGATTGTTTTCAAGTGGTTGGTTAACGATCGGTTTAGTTCATTCCAGAAACAAAAGCCTTAGAGAAACATTGATTTTTCAAATTTTAATAGGGAAACAATAGAAAGTCCATTACAATTTTAAGTAAGTGTCATAAAAATTGCTAAAAAATTCAATCATAAGTGATATCAAACATACTACCCTCAGGAAATTATTGTGTGCAGCTCTATCCTTAAGACAGTTCCAAGAAACAATAAGTTAGTTCTACATGTTTTTATGATAAATCTATGTGACATAAAATTTGTGAAGTTAATACAAAGGTAGATTGGTAAGTTTTACTTCAATTTTCAGTGTGTCCCAAATAAAATAACTTTATTAAAAATGTTTACATGTGAGTTTCAAACGTTACTACTTATTAATTTTATTTAAATGTTATATATACATGCATCTTATTGCCTCAAGAAAACATTCATTAATCTTAAAGAGATGCAATGAAGAATCAGATGTATTATTTTAAACACTAGTTCAAAATTTATTTTCAACTACTAACACAAATCAAATAAAGTTTTAAATGTCACTTGCAAATACTATGCAGCACATTGTTACCAAAAAATATAGAAATAAACAGAGAACAAATACCTCAGAGGAGGCAATATCTAAGAAAAGAGATTTACTTCACATATTAGATATATTTGAGAATATTAAAATTGTACCAAACAGAGATAACATTCTAAGAGCCATGCTAAATGAGGTGATCATAACTAAAGTATTACACAGGAGGTCCTGGAGCATAAAGCAACGATAGAAAGCTTTCAAGGTAATTTGGTACACATTGTGGTGCATTAAAGAAGTGTGTCATAAACTCTAGTCGTGACTAATTTACTACATACTCTATAAATATGTCTTTCATATTAGAAAGGGAGTAATGAGAACCTGGTTTATACATTCATTGGATTGTCTCTATGAAGAAAAATCAGATTCTAGTTACTTATAATATTTCTTGCTATACCTTACCTTGAAATCCATTAGCTTATTTTGAAAATTTATTTTTAATCCCTTTATTTGTGTTACTTGGAATGTCACTAAAGTATGGAAATTTACTATATAAATTGAGTTTGTCCTTAAATGCTAGGAATCTGTTTCAAGTTTCCCCTTAAGGCTACAACTCTTGGTAAGGCCTGATTCAAGTGCATGAAACACATCTACATACACATTTATATGAATTGGCTCTGTTGTTCTCAGTGCCTAGAAAGGAGGATGTGCTCAGCCATTGCAGTCAGAGAATTGCCTATTTCTCAGGATAAAAGACTGAGCCCTATCCTCTTAAGGTGACGCTTCAGGGAAGTTAAGGAGGAAGGCAATATTATTTTCTCAAATTTTGTCCTTCCTTAAGTAATCTTGTCTTTAATCTCCCATCGTCTTCTTTAATACCAAATAATGTCTAACTTTCAAGCCCAGAATTCTTTGTTTTGTGATGTTCAGAAGTAGTCTATCTCATCATGTTCTCAGTCAATATCAGTAGATTGTTACATACTCTGCATGAACAACAACAAAAAAACAAGAAACAAAAACCAAAAGGCTTTATAGGGAGAGTTAATTTTGAGTAACAGACCCTCCATGTGGCAGGAACTGCAAAACTGAATCACATTATTGGAGTAAGGGCTCCTATGCCTCCTAACCACCAGATCACCAGATATGTATTAGTGTTCACTTGTTGCCAGAAAACATTACTGCAAATGTAGTGAGTTAGAACACAAATATATTCTCATAATTTTGTAGTTCAAACGTCTAGATTGGTTCAGCTGGTTAATTGGCTTTATGTTTCACATTGCCAAAATTAAGATGTCAGCAACTGAGTCTGAGAATTAGGTTCTAAGTTCATTCAGGTCATCAGCACAATACAGATGCTTCTGGTATCGGGACTGAAATCCCCATATCCTTGTTGGCTGTCTATTGGTTGCCACTCATATCCTGCTACAGGCTTCTTTCCTGGGTCTCTGTATATAGCCCTGCATCAGAGAATCAGTGTCAGGGTATTGGATCCTTCTCACACTTGGAATCACTCTAGCCTCTTCTTCTAGTACATATACCTGAATGAGTCTTCTTTTTGTTCTTCCTTTTTAAAGACTATGTAATTATATTGTGCCCACATGCATTATCTAGGATGGTATCTTTGTTTTAAGGTCAGTTTAGTAGTAGCCTTAATTATATCTGCAAAATTTCTTTAAAGCAGTAGATAGATTAGATTGTATAATAAGGGCACTGTAATCTTAGGGAGACGTCTATAGAATTCAGTCTATCATGCCAGCCTATAAAAGCCCTTCTTTGTCTGCATGTTACAGGACTAATTCCATACCCAAACATCTACATGCAGAATGGCAAGAACTGGGTGGTAATGAACTCTACAACTATGAAAGCCTCCCAATTATACCCTGAGTGGAATTAACTCTAATAAAAATACTTTTTTGGTTAAGAATTGTGATTTTTTTTAAAAGAAAAGTAATAGTTAATTTGCTTTGGTTTGTAAATTACATGAATCTATATCAATATTATCTTCTTGATCCCACTGTCCCCCTCACAGAGTGGATCATATACTTATGTTATATTCTCCTCTTTTCCTAACCACCACCACCTCTAAACTTTACAAATACTTACTCTCATGATTATCTGTCTCTGTGGCTTGTTGCCATTTGGAATTTAGTCCAAACACCAAAATCTGGTGTGAAATGACTAGGAAATTCTTAATTCTTCTTCCCTAAACTTATTTCTGTGTTTCACAGAACAGGACAAAATGCTGATTTGTGTGTGTGTGTGTGTGTGTGTGTGTGAGAGAGAGATCTTGTGTATTAATCTGACCTTTAAGTTATAGAACTTATATACTGGGCCCCAAAATAGGGTTAAAATGTTACATTACTCTTATGTCAATGCAAAAATACATAAATGACACAATTTGGAATAATCTTGGGTTTAGGGAAAGACTTTTTGAACACTAAATTAGTAGATGGATTAATATATGTAAAAATTCCATTTTGACCATCGTAAATGTATTTTAAGTTAAAAGTAAAAAAAAACTAAGGAAGAAACTGCAATTATATAATGATGGATTAATAGTGAAAATTATTAATAATTTAGTAAAGTAATGAGCAAATACTATTAAAAGAAAGTTTATAGAAAAAGGTGAATACATTGCTTGATATTAACCCAAATCAGGTAATTTATAAGTCTATTGTAATTGTTGCACAATCCATATTAAGTAAATGATTTTAGTGATTTTGTGTTAGTAAAAAATGTTTCTGAGCTACTCCTTTGAAGTGGAGAATGGGTAGTGATGTGTTTTCAATTCCTAGGGCCCAGAGAAATGCGTGCCACCATATTCGATGTTTAATCCCAAAATATATCCAAAACATTAAAAAATGGGAAACCTAATGTAAGTATAATTTCCTGAGTAGATGGCCATAAGGAATGTATCACTTATCTATTTCCATGTAACATTCCAAAAGCTAGTGACTTAACAGTTAGGGAGGGTAAAAAAAGAAATGTGTCAAAAGAACTTAGTTCAATTTATAGTAATTCAAACACTATTAATCTCTGTAAAGTAGTAGATCTAATCAATAATTCCAATAGGAGATAAACTAACATAGACAAGTTTATGATAGAGAATTAGGAGTACACTGATTCAGGTCTTGATTAAGATATTAACAAGGACTAAGCTCTATAATTTTTGTTTGAAACTTCCCATACAGTAATATAATTTTAATTCAATATATGTTTTTAAAAGAATGATAGGAGAACTAATTTTATAAAGCATTGTAGTAAATTATTAAATGTATTTAAGAATTACTTGGTCTATTATTTAACTTCAATGATATGTGATTATATTTTAATATACGGAGTACTTAGCTAAGGATAATAACTGAGAGTTTACAAATAAAGTCTCATTTTTTTCTTTTAAAAATATGCCTTTTATGTAACTTATTCTAAGAAGCCAACATTACCTAGTACCAAAACCATACACAGATGTTACAAGAAAAAAATTACAGGTAAATATCCCTTGTAAACATAGATGCATTCTTTGCTTACGAGCAACAAAGGATTCATAATTCTGTACAGGAAGGGTTTATGGGCAGTAGTCCAGTTGCAGTGGAGAATAAAAGTAGGGTTTTCAAATATTTTTTGCTTGAGTGTGCAATTAAAGAACATAAAAACACCATGAAGCCTTTTCAACATTTTCCAGTCCAAACATAAAAATGCCATCCCCATTAGTTTAAATAGTAGCAAAAGATGCAACCCCAACATACGTTTTGAAAAAGAAATGCTCAACCAAATGTAATAATGTTGAATCCAGTATTGTTTAAAAACAATCATACACCATTACCAGATTTTGTTCCAGGCTTGTAAGGCTGGTTTTACATTAAAAAATGATCATTAACAGATTAAGTAAGAAAAATCACATGATCATATCAATAGATGTAGAAAGCATGGAGCAAAATTGTACACCCATTCTTAATGAAAATTTCAGCAAACTAGGAATAGAGGAAGCTCTACTTGATAAAGAACTTCTACAGAATACCTATAGCTGACATCATAGTTAATGGTGAGAAATTCCATATTTCCTGGCTAAGATCAGGAACACAAGGAGGTTCATGCTCACTGCTTCAATTCCACTCTGTACTGATAGTTTTAGCTAATGCAGTAAGACAAAACATGGCAAAATATATATATATATATGAACATTAGCAAAGAAGAAATAAGCGTGTTTTTGCTTGCAGATGCCATGGATACTTATGTAGACATTCCAAAAGAATTGACAGCTACAACAAGCTTGTGAAAGAAAATGTGATTATAGCAAGGTTACAGGGTGTAAAGTTACCATGTAAATTTCTATTTTGTTCTCATGTACCAACAATAACTGATTGGAATTCAAAATTAAAAACAATGCCATTTATATCAACACCCCAAATTTGACATAATTATGTATAAATTTAATAAAGTACGGACAAGGTCTATCTGGAGAAAATTTCAAAACTCTTGTAAAAGAGAACCAAGATTTCAATAAGTAGACATACACATAGAAAAGCTGAATATTATCACAATGTCAGTTATTCCCAAATATTTCTATAGATTTGGTGCAATCACAATCAACATCCCAACAAGTTTTTTTGACAAGTCCTAAGGTTTATATGGAAAGACCAAAGACCCCAAATAGCCAACACATCATTGAAAGGGAAGAGCAAAGTTAGAGGGTTAACATTATTTGACTTCAAAACTTACTACATTAGCCACAGCAATCAAGACAATGTAGTTATTGGCAAAAGAATAGACACATAAAGCCATGGAACAAAATAGAAATCTCAGAAATAGACTCACACAAATGTAATCAACTGATCTTGGACAAAGAAGGAAACACAATTCAATAGATAATGGATAATCTTTTCAGTAATTGGTGAACAATAGGAAATACACATGCAAAAACATGGATCTCATTACTGACCTTGCAACTTTGACAAAAATTAACTCAAAATGGTTCATAAATCCATTAAATAATTAAATGTAAAATACAGAACTGTAAAATATCTAGAAGCCAACATAGGAAAATTCTGAATGATTGTTTGGTGACTATTTAGATACAACAACATAGTACAATTTATGAAAGAAAAAGTTGATAATGTTGACTTCATTAACATTAAAACTTCTCTGTGAAAGACACTGTTCAAAAAATGGAGAGACAGGCTGTTAACAGGAAGAAAATACAATATGCATGTGTGATAAGGGACTGGCATCAAAAATATACAAACAGTTAAAATTCACTGAGTGTTATATGAAAACCAACTTGGTAATAAACTATTTAGATAAAAAATAAATATAAACATTAAAAAATAAAATGAAAACTAACAACCCAATTTTAGAAATGAACAGAAGATCTGAGCAGATAACTTATTAAAGAAGATATAAAGATAGCAAGTAATGGGGGCACCTGGGTGGCTCAGTCAGTTAAGCATCTGACATAGGCTCAGGTCACGATCTCGTGATTTGTGGGTTCGTGCCCTGCATTGGATTCTGTGGTGACAGCTCAGAGCCTGACAATTCAAAGCCTGGAGGCTGCTTTGGATTCTTGTGAGTCTCTCTCCCTCCCTCTCTCTCAAAAATAAACAAAGTTAAAAAATTTAAAAACAGATAGCAAATAACTTTATGAAAAGATGCTCAGCATCATATGTAATTGGGGAACTTCAAATTAAGAGAACAATGAGATAGCACTACACACCTAAGAGAATGGCCAAAATAGAGAACACTGACAACATGCAAGCCTGTTGAAGTTTGGAGCAACAAGAATTCTTGTTTGTTGCTGGTGGGAATGCAAAATGTTTGGAAGACAGTTTGGCAGTTTTTATAAAGCTAAACGTACTCTCACCATATGATGGACCAATCTCACTCCTTGATGTTTACCCAAATGCACTTGTAAGGATGCAGGTCCGATCTGGCCCTCACCAGGAGGCTGTCCCAGCCTTCCCGGAGCCGGTCTCTGCACACCTCCGCGGTGGAAATGCACCCGGTGGCCATGGGAGGGGCGTTCCCCCGCAGGCGCAGGTCCGATCCAGCCTTCCCCTTTAAGCCTTCCCCTTTACTTAAAGGGGAAGGCACCGGCTTCTCCTGAAAGGGCACTCATTAAGGAGGGACCACTCCTGCGGCGCCTAATCGGGGGAGGCGGCGGATACCTTTGACCTTTCTAGAGGCGGGCCTAGTCATGCCCCACGTGGGGCATCCTGGGCTCACTCTGATTGGTCAGTGCTCCAGATGGTGTGATTGGCTCCCACAACTGCCAGTATTGATGGGGGGTAGGGATTGGATCACTGTATTTCCTGCAACTCCCCCTCCCAAAGACATAAAAGGCCCTGCCCTGCCTTTGTTCGGGGCTCTCTCCACGTGGCCAGCTGGTCAGCTGGTCGGGTGGAGACTGTGAGCCCGAGCTTAAGCTTGTAATAAAGGCCCTTTGCTTTTGCAGGCGTGACTCGGTCTCCCTAGCAATCTCTGGTGCTTGTTTTGGGGCGATTTTAAAAACTTGGGCACAACACACTGAAGCTCATATCTATATAAAAGCCTGCACACAAATGTTTATAGCATATTTCTTTCATCAATTTTTTTACTTTTCAGCGTACAAGTATTTCACTTCCTTAGGTTGATGCTTAAGTACGTGCATATAAATAAGGAGAATTAAAACTAATTATAATGATTTTTTTCACATTTGGTGATAAGAAATTGAGTAGAAGTCTCAAGACTCAATCTATGCTCAAAATGCAAGTACATGAAAACCAAACCTTCCAACTTAGGTCTTACTATGACTTTATTGACTTTCCTTTTTGGTAGCAATTTGATTGGATTACAATGAATTCCTACAAAATCAAAATTTTGTAATTAAGAGTGGCATTTAGTCTCCATTTCTAATGGACAAAACCTGGGGGATGTAGAATAATAACGTCTGTACTCAAGAAGAAGTTAGAAGTGGTCTGCACATTTCGTTCATAAGCATCCCTAGATAAGATGGCTAATGTGATTTAAAGAACTTTGACATGTTAAATTTCCCTAAAATTCATTATTCCTCTATCCTTTTTGTAATTCTATTATTATTTAACCTAAAACCAGTAACATTAATTTATGTGAGGAATAGAAAACACAAAGTGATCAGCACTTTTACTTGACATGTTGCTTTGCTGTGGGTTTATGGTTCCCTGAAGCAAAGCTACAGTCAGAACACAACTGAAGAGGTTTCATTTTTGTTTCTGGTTTGTGTGAGTGAGTGAGTGTGTGTGTGTGTGTGTGTGTGTGTGTGTGTTTTAATGTCAAGGCATGAGATAGTGTCTGAAAAACAACCAGAATGTGAAAAAAGTAAGTATAAAGCCCTAATACTTAGGATGGAGGTCAGAAGGAGTGATTGCTTGGAAGGTGCCTGGATGACTGAGTTCTTTAAGCCCTGACTTAAGCTCAGGTCATGCATGGTTTGTGAGCCCAATTCCTGCATCAGGCTCACTGCTCCCAGTGCAGAGACTGCTTAGGATCCTGTCTTCCTCTCTCTCTGACCCCCCCCCCATTTGCTCTCTTTCAAAAATAAATAAAACATTTAAAAGAAGAAGAAATGATTGATCTAAGGTGGATAAAGGGTTGCTATGTATAAACCTCAGTGGTTTAAAGAATTTTCTTCATGGTTTGTTGAGCAAAAATATAGAATGGCTTCACCATTCTTATGTATGTAATACCCACAAAAATGGTCAATTTCAAGAAATAGTAATTGACTTCTGTAGTGTTTTCTTTGAAAAAGGCAAAGCGTTGCCACGTATTTCCTACAGCACATGGCCACCTCAATAATCTATTTCTGAATAGTTTTTTCTGTTATGTTTTGAATTTGTATGCCACTACATCTATAATTGCGCTAGTATTATAACATAGGACAATTCAATTAAAGTGTTTGTTCAAGCTAGACTTTATTTATGAGCCTCAATAGGTCACCTGCTTTATTTACTGAGCAATATATAATACAAACCAAAGCTCTAATAATCTATTATAGAGACCGAAATAAATCACAACTGTCCTACAGTCAGAGAACCTAATATAAAACAGGAGTAAAGAATTTGATTGTATTCCATTTATACTTTTTCTTCTTTCCTATTTTCTTGAAAATTTACATTTATTGGAGAAACAGCTATTGGAGATGTGGCCAAGATCCATTTTCATACCTGCCATTTTACAGAACCATCATAAAGATGACCACAGCTTTGAAATAAGAAATATATAGATGATCTTCATGACAAAATTTATGTATTACTTGGGATTTAAATATTCAATTTAAATTTATTACTATTTGCCCCTGAAAAGTAAATGATCATCTAATCGTCACTTAGGAAATAGTAGGCTTTTGGTCACAGCAGCAGAAAGCTTAAAGTAGCCACGCTGCCTTCCAGCCTCCCAGCCTCCCAGCATTTCAGTGGGGCTCTTACCCCTGATCTTGTCACCCATGTAACTCTGAAGGAAGAGGTTTTCTTCCATTCCAGAGACTGTTCAGGAGTAATGCTGCCAGCCTAAGCTTGTAGCAGCCTCAGTCAACTGAGTCAAGCTCTTGATCAAGATGCAAGTAAAGGAGTTTACCAGAATTACCAGTATAGCACAAGTTTAGAGTGCTGTACTGGTAGTGGGCTGTCATGCTCTCATTCTAAATCAAAGGGGAAATCTGGAAAATGTCATCAGGTATTTCTCTATTGTTAGTTTTGTCTTGAAGGACAAGTGGAAGCAAATACTAAAGGTTATGAGTAAACAAACATGGTGCTAAACATATTTTACTGGTAATTTGGCCTCTGGTCATGAGGCAGAAGCCACTTTTCTCTGCTTCACTTATCCATTGGAATTTCACAAAATTTATTTTTGCTGATGTTGGAAATCTGTAATTGAAAGATAATTCAGAGAACTAGAGGACAGTTTTGTAAAAATCATCAAATCAGATTGGATTTGAGACTGGGGTGAATGATTCAACATACATAAGGCATGTTCTCAGGACCCCAAACCATGCCTAACCAGGTGAGAAGATGGAATACACCCAAGGTTTCTGCTGTGGGAGGTAGACATGATCTATTTCCCTTCAGTTGTGGGAAGATACATCTGGATTATCAAAGAACAAGATTTCTAAAAAATCAAAGAAGTGGATAACTCAAAATTCTCAGAGAGGCATGTTTGGGTCTTTGTGCTTTTCCTGTATGCCCTCAAGTCTAACTAGAAGTGCAAATCAAAAGTGTTCAATCATGTACAATGCCTACCAATCTTAATATTTTAACAATTAACCTGTGAGAAATTCTTGTTGTCTTTTAATCCCTAAGGTCAGATTTAGGCAGGTTGTAAAAGCCTAAAGAGGAGATTCACTATTTACCTGTTAAATCATCTGGGTTTATGCTTTAATTTGTAGGTATTTCTTAACTTACTAAATAAAATTATTTTCTTATTATAGGGATATTCAAAATTTTCTTTCTTCTTGATTCAGTTTTGTGTCTTTCTAGAAATTTGCCCATTTCATCTAAGGTATCTAATTTATTAGTATATAATTGTGCATAGTATTCCTTCATAATTGTTTATAATTCTTTGCAGTGTTTTTTATTCCTAATAATTTTTAAATGGTAAATTTGCAATTAGTTTTTAACGTAATACACGAATTTACTGATTCACATTAAATTATTTTTCTGCATTTATAAAAAGAAACATATTTTCCCCCTTTAATCAGATAATGAATCATATTACATTTATAGATTCAAGGATAATAAATCATTTTTGAGTCCTGGGGTAACTAGAATATAAATGGTGTTTTATATTTTAATACTTTGGAAGATTTTGTATACTCATGGTTTTTTTTAATTTACAATTTTTTCCGATGTATTTAGAAGTGAAATTGACCTGTGATATTTTTTTCTTTTAATATCTTTTTCTGGTTTAAAACTCAATGTTATATTTGTCATAGAATGAATTACCAAGAAGTCTCTCTTCTTTCTCTCCAGAAGAATTTGTATACAAACGAAATTGTAGAAAGCCACTGTGCCAACCAATGGCTTCTCTTGTGGTTTAGATTGTGGCAAGAAGGCTTGGTGGTGTCAGTGAAAGACCTTCTTCCTTGACTGGTCTTGAGATGTAATTAGATAAAACTGCTGAAATATCTACTCAGGTTTTTTTTTTTTTAATCAATTAGATACTTTTTTAGAATTGTTAACTATCTCAAGAATTAAGTTGCATCAAATATGAGAATCATCCTTTGGTTTTTCTTCTCGCCAGGCTTTAGCCCTTCAAAATATTTCTTTCCAAGCAAGTTGCCAATGGCTTTACAAAGGTATTTATAATACATTTGTCAAACTTCCTGGTTACTATTGATAATTATAACTTATATTTTTGAGTTTTTGTAATGTTCTAATACATGGTAAAAGTTTTTGGAAATATTTTAGATGTGTTTCCAGAAGAATGTTGAATACTAATTTAATATTCTTAAGCATTTATATATTCTATAGCCTTTCCATTTTGGGGGATGGTATGTCAAATTATCTTAACTAAGAATAAGTTTCTGCTATCCATTACATGGTCTGTTTTCTTACTGATCTACTTTATTTTTAAGAGGGCTCTGCATAATCCTGTTTTTTTCTTGTTTTTTTTTATATAATTATTTTTGACAATGATGACTATGGCCATCAGAAGTGATGAAGTGATCCAAGAAGAGAGAGAAAGAGAGAAATTAACCTTTTACTAATAGCTCCAACAATATCTGTGGGGATCATGATGATCCCTTTTATTTGTTCCAAATGCTTTTCTCTCTAAGTCCATCTCTGTATCAAGGGATGTTAGATGCTCTGTTGGATTAGACTTGTTTTACTTTGCAAGAGGAGAATTTAGGAGGTCGTGGGGACAGATAATTAGTTGGGAAGAGTATTTTCTATAGATATTTTAGACAGATTTTACACATTTGCTGTTTTATTTTTTTATGTATCCACATAAATGAGGGAATAATTTATTTCTTTAATAAATATTAGATATTTGGACTCATTGTACAGTGATGCTGAAATGACTAAATTCAGAAAACCAAAAATTAGAAGTAGACTATCTCAAATGTGGAATATTTTTTATTTTTCCAATTAAGATCCTTCCAAGAACAAAGTTTTTATCACATTGCTTCTCCCTGGGAGACATATTGATATTCTATTCTTAAGTGCTATGGAAAGAGGTGTTTTTCTTGTTAACTGTGCACATTAGAAAGCATGCTTTTTCCTTCCGTTATACTAAAAGGAAAAGTACACTAAATATGTATTCTTTTTATATACAATTTGTTCATGAAATTTTATTTTGTAACAGCACTGATATCTTTCATTTGTGCACTCAGAAAACTCTGATCAAAAACATTCTGTCTTTTCTTCCATGATTCCCATTTGCCTTTCTTATAATTGCATCTTTTTGTGTTTTTCACCTCAATGCTATTGCCTTTGCAACCTTCTTAACCTTTCAGTAGTTCTTTATAAGTAAATTGGAATTATATTTGACAATCTGAGCAGAGATAAATTTTCTTTTATGGCTTATTAATATGAAACTATTTAAAACAGACCTTTGTGCTGGAAAGCTTTAATATTAAATAATATTAAACTCATTCACTTTATTTAAATCAGAAAAAACTGGAGAATTTATAACTATGCATTCTCACATTCTGTTTATATATAAACATCTTATTTTCTGATAAATCTTTCTTATTTAAAAGTTACATTTTTCCTTTTTTAAAAAAATGTTTATTCAGTTTTGAGATTGAGAAACAGAGTGCGAGTAAGAGAGGGGCAGAGAGAGAGACAGAAACCCTAGCAGGCTTTAGGCTCCAGGCTCCAAACTATCAGCCCAGAGCCTAACGCGGTGCTTGAACCCACAAACTGTGAGATCATGACCTGAGTTGAAGTCAAACGTTTAACTGACTGAACCACCCAAGCACCCCTCAAAAGTTATATTCTTAACCCCATTTCCTTTTCCAGTTATACTTTTATATTCCATTTTCACCAATCCTGCTGTAAGTATTTGTCTATATTCTTATTTCTAATATTTTGTTTCACTCTTTCTTAAACTGATGTCTATTAGGCTTTCACTCTCTTAAATGACCCCCCACCAATGTCTCTAATACCTCCATGTTTTTACCTTCATTCACTCTTCCTTATCTACTGTACCTCTTGGTAGCAGTGGACATGGTTGATTATCCCTTCCTACTGGGTACACCATTTTAATACGGTTTCTATGTGATCACATTCTTCCTTGGTTCTAGGATAGAACTTCTTACTATTGAAGTCTTCTTTGTCCTTTAAAAATTTTTTAATATAAAAAAGTACAAGATACATCTTTAATATTTTTATTTGTTCTACTTTTCCTATCTTCTTTGATGATCTCATCCAGGATAATTATTTTAAGCAGAACCTTTATGCCAAAGACTTTGAAATTCACATCTCTAGTCCAAATTCCACACATTTTCAACTGTTTACTCATCACTACTACTTGAATGTATAGTAGACATGTTGAATTAAACATGAACAAAACTGCTGATTCTCTAGAACATATTCCACCTATAGTTTCCCTTATGTAAGTTCATGGAAAGCCCATTTTTCCAGTGTCAGGTCCAAGAGATTGTATTCTTGGGTCCTCTCTTTCCTTCATATGTTAAAGCCAACCACCAAGAAAAGCTATTGGTTTCAAATTGTATCCAGGAATAGATATTTCTCATACCTTCACAGCTTGTATCTTCATCCAAACCACAGCCATTTGTTTTCTGGGTAATGGCAGTGGCTACCTAGTCATCCTTACATCAATCCTTACCCCCAGAGTCCACCCTTAACAACACAGGACTGGAGTGACCCCTTTACAACACAAACCAGTTTGTCAGTCAGAATTTACCAGTGACTTCCATTCCATTCTGTGTAAAATCCACAATCCTTACATTGGCTTGTAAATTCTTGTATAACCTTGTCAGTTCATCCCCATCCTGTGTTTTCTACTGTTCTCTCTCCTCTCTCTCTCTCTAACTTTCTCTGCTCTAACCTCACTGGTATCTTTGTCATTCCTGGAATATGCTAGCTGTGCTCCCTTCTCACTTCATTTGTTTTATTCAATTTTCTATCTAGAAGAGTCTTCTCCCAAATACTTCCATAGTTAACTCAATCACCTCCTTCAAATTCTGATCCACATTTTATCTTTCCATTTGATCATAGAAAACTTACAATTTTTCTTTCTTTTGTGGCACTGGCTGGTATTATTTTTCTATATCACTTATTATGTCTAACATAAAATGTCATTTATTCTTTTATTATTTGTTTTTTTTTTAATTGCCTTCCTTCTTTATCTCCACAATCCTGATGTATACTTTATAGGAACAAAGAACATTACTGTGTTCATTTAACCTAGTACATTTTATATATTCAATAAATACTTACTAAATATGTGAATACTCTTTATAAATGATACACAATGAAATGTGATTGACCACTGATTCACTAATTTTGTTACCCTTTTTTATTGTAGATGTTATCAAAAACAGAATAAAATAAACTTAATACTATTGTATATACAGATACAATAAGAGATATTGTTGATGGTAGATAATGTAGTAGTGTTTATATCATAGGACTTGGGTTCCTTTCAGTTTTGTCCATATTTATGAAATTTGGACACATATATTAAAGTCAGAATTGCAAATGGAATATTGAGAGGTCTATATGAGTTTTAAAATTTCTAGGATTGCATTCAAGATTAGTGATAAGATTTCAAAAGGCATGGTTGTGGCATAAAAAACAAACTTCATGAATAAGTGGAAAAGCGCATGTTTTTGCATTGATTGTGTATTTAGGGACATGTGAATAATTATACAGCAGTGGTTCAATGGAGGCTCTGGAATCAGAATATATGGGCTTCAAATCTCTGCCCCTCAGATGAAATGGCCAGTGACTAGTTACTTAATCTTTAAATCCTCAGTGTTCTTATGTGTAAAACAGGGTCCATGTGAGGCATATTCTGTGGAATAGGTGTGAGGATTAAATATGATTAAGCAGTAAGACCGCAGAAAAACTTGTTCCTCCTATAACAAGCATTCAATATATTTTTAAAACATTCAAGCACATAGAGAGAATTTTTGGATAAAATTATACTCACTGTGGTGAAGTTTCATGTTTGAACATTCCTCACAAGTGAGGCATCAGGATTTATCACTACAGGAGTTAACATCCATTTGAAATACTTTAATGAATAGAAAAGAGAAATATAGTGAAGTCAAAACAGATGAACATTTACTTTATACACAGTCAATTGTTCCAATCCAATAAGAACTGAGAATGTATTATTATACAATATGTATGTGTTATACATCAGGACCCCTAAATGTAAGGCAACGACTTTATTTGATTCCCATCATAGTAAAACGTTGTATTTCACAACATATGAGGCACATGAAGAAAAGCTCACTGTGTTAAATTTATTAGCTACATTTATTCTGTTTCTTTTGAGTGTTTGAAACAATTTTCCAATATGATGTTAATTATACATGAGTTTACTCCATGTGCTCTCTTTAGAATATAACTCAAAATTTCATGCTTAGAAACTTATTTTGTGATGAGAGATGTAATCTTTAAACAGATGTTAAACAAACTATTGTAGTTAAAATAGCAATATAGACCAGGGAAACAATGTTCTCTAATTTTATAGAATGTAGGAGGTTTTCTAATAAAATAGCCACAGGTTAGATGATTAGTACCACACTAAGAGGGAAGGTGAAATATTCTATAATATACAATCAAGTCATAATCAACAGACATAATCAATTATGTAGATGAGGAAAAATAGAAAGAAACAAGTTAAAAATAACATCTCAGATCATATAATAAGTACATATTTCAGAAACACTAAAACTGATGCCTCAAAAATATTAATTTAAGAAGTGCTCTACATATTGATGATAACACCATTTTCCCATGTTAAATCTCATTTTCTTTTTTTGTCACATGTAACTTTGAATGGTAATTCATGAGCTTAATTCTATATAAAATCTTTCCTTGGGCTGCTTAGAGAAAGTTTTTTTTTCAATACCAGAAGCCAAACTCATTTACTCAAAGATCAATTATTATATAATTTTCTCTCAGGAAAACTCTTACATTTAAGAGATAAGAATATCCATAAATAACTACCATGGACAATGCTAGACTAAATCCCAGAATTATAGTCAAACTGACTGTTCTACATACAAATGAAATTCAATATCTTCTACTCTTTTCTTTTTCTGTGAGGAATAAAAAACATAAAAATCATTTTAAAGATGAGTTACAAGTGAATACTTTTGGTCTCTTGAATTTTAGAACTTACTTGAGTTCTAACATTTTAAGATGTTGTTATCATTCTACTCCATACACTTTTTACCATCTTAAAAAAAACCAGCAATAGAAATTCAGACCATTAAATTGTTACAATGCTTTGAAAATAATCTTTATGACACATTTTTAACTTTCATATCTTAAAAATTACTCTGCATTCTTGGTAACATCAAATAGATAATGCACAGCTACTTTCGGCATACCAACAAGGCAAATAAAAGTTGTGAAAGTATTTGTAACAAATTAACTAAGTCAAATAAATAGCAATGTGTTTAAAAATAAGTACAATCTTTATTTTACATAGAAATAAAATTAATTTATAAAAGTAATAGATGTATATTCTTATTTTTTGAATAAAGAAAGAATTCTGTGGATGCATATCTTCTTATGTCACTGGCAAACTCATTAAAACAGAGTAACATTTATTATATGGAATTCTATAACAATGAAAGCTATTCAGTAAGAAAATGGTTGCCAAATGTATCACAGTAAAACAACTCTGATTTGTACTTCAGTTGAAATGAATAAAATAATTGATAAAATTAAGCACATGTGTATTTATATACATATAATACATCTGAGTCTGAGCCATAATTCATTATGCTATTGAGAAAATCAGCAGAAATATGAGTTATGTTTGCCTTTTTGAGCAATGCTGCATAATAGGAAAAACTCTAATGGGGAGGAGAGGTACATTGAATGTTTTTTATAACAATAATATGCTTAATATGTTCTGTCTCCTGCAAAAATATTTTAAAAGTCACAAATAAAATTGAAAGGAAATGTAGCCCTGTAGTTGTACAATAATATGCATTTGTTAACTCAGTGTAAAGCTAATTTTCAAGATGAAACATTTTCATCAGCTTGCCATGGTTTAAGCATCTAACTTTAAAATGTCATGGATGTTTGAACACAGGTGAGCAGGAAAATTTCATATCTTCCTCCCTAGAAATATTATATTGTGTGTGTGGGGATGTCCTCACATGTGATGTGTATTTGGTGTGGGACTCAGAAGTAGAGTTCCAACTCCAGTTTCAGATGCAAATTCCAACGATATAAAAAGTAAACCTTGGGTGGGGTGTCTGGGTGGCTCAGTTGGTTAAGTGTCCAACTTTTGATTTTGTCCCAAGTCATCATCTCACGGTTTGTGGGGTTCAAGCCCTCCATTGGGATATGCATTGACAGTGTGGAGCTTGTTTGGGATTCTCTCTCTCTTTCTTTCTATGCCCATCCCTCCCTCTCAAAATAAATATATAAACTTAAAAAAAAAGGTAAACCCTCAGGCACCTGGTTGGCTCAGTTGGTTGAGCATCCTACTCTTGACTTCAGTTCAGGTCATAATCCCAGGGTCGTGGAATCAAGCCTTATATTTGCAGTGAATATGGGAGTCTTGCTTAAAATTCCCTCTCCCTCTTTCTCTGCCCCTCCCCTGTTTTCTCTCTCTCTCTCTGTTTCTCTTTCCCTCTCTCTTTCTCTCAAATAGTAAACCTTACTGTCAGAGGTTTGAATCAATAGATGTTTTAGGCAATAGTAATAACTAATCTTTGACAGACTGATTTTTAAATATTTGTGTATCTTGAATGTATCTGAGTAAGATCAAAGAAAGTAAGTTCCTTACTAAGCTATAATGGAACCAGAATTAGATTTTCAGTCTTCTAACTACAGATATTAAATACTTACTATATGATATGATGGCATTATTTTTCTCCGACTCCCTAAGGACTCTTGAATCTAAAATTATTAACATTGAATGTAAATATTTTCCATCTGTCTATTCAGTAACATCCCACCAGCCCTTAGTTAGTAGGTAGGACTGAGTCAACCACTAACAAACTGAATTATGCTTACATTGCATGTCCCTGACAATTACTGATAGGTAAAAAATTTTATAATGTAATTATTGATAAACAATATATCATAGAATATTCTAGTGCCATTCATTCATTCACTGAACAAAATCTGTGGAGGAGTTGTTATATGTCAAAGCACTCTATTAGCCTGCAGGGCTAGCAAGAAAAAAAATACCATAGTACCCAAATATCTTCAGCTCATTATTCCATTATTGAAGCAGGAATCATCCCAATGAACTTATATTATATAATGATATAATTTATATTTAAATATTTAATTATATCTTTTAGTAGTGGCTTAAATGTCCTCTGTTTACAACCAAAATTCAAGTCTCATTACAGATTTAAAAAATATTTTGTTGCAGTGCATTAAAACAAAATAAGATGGAGACCAGCGTCAAAGATCCTGAGAACAGACAAAACCTAGTTAAGCCAGCAAGCAAAACATAATCTAGTTTATTTCATAATGTAAGCAAACATTCCGCTTTGGCTATTTCCAGTAAATATGTCTGATAATCATGAACAAAACGAATCCTCTTTTTACCACGGTATCTGATCATCATTCTAGCCAATCGCCTGCTACCTGGACACCCCAAGCAATTATTGTAAAGATGAAACAGTTTCCTTGTTTTTATTGTAAGGCCACGCCGGTAAGCTTCATACCAATCCTGTGGTGGAAGTCTCTGTTTTGGAACAGTTTGTTTCTTGCTCTGTGAAAAATATTCAAGTAAAGCTGTCTGAATTTTCTTTTGACAAGTCACATCCTCATTGACTTTATAACTGTGCAGTGCATATTAGATGACTATTTGCACCAAGTTGGAAGACTACTTACAGTTCAGCTCGACCCAAGAGTGACACATACATATCTGCAATAGGGCCATAATGAAGTAAGACAACAGCTCTTTCATTAAATCATCTGATAGACAAATACTTGAGTGATTTGATTTTGTGTATCCAAAGCAGATGTCTTGCTACTCGCCTTAATTGTCTAACTTCATTTCTGAATATCACCTCCCTCATTTTAAAAAGAGAAACATTATTATGTCCCATCCCTGGATTATTATGAGAATCAGAGATAATATGATGCATTTTGTAACTTAGGAAGTTATACAAATTAATATTTATACAAAAGTCATTTAGATTTGATCTTTTAACTTACAACACCCAAAACCATCCCTTGCAGAGTAAGAACAATTTTAAATCCTTTGAATATTTTTTAATTAATTGATATGAAAGAAATACTTAACCTAGAAAAATATAATAAGCAAAGCTATTCTCTGTTCTCTATGCTGCAAGAATATTTTCTGAATATATGTCATAATAACAGATACAATCTTAAGTAAAAAAGCTGGTGTAGTTCAAGGACGCAAATATTAAATTCTGACAAAACATACTCAAATGTCAAATATTTTGCATTTTATTTTACTGTATATTAATGCTTTCACACATTTCTAATTTAAAGTTCTACATAACTGTGACATAATTTCTTGAGTATTTTAAGTCTCTTGAGTAGATTTTATTACAGAAATAAATAATTCAGAGTAAAAGTGTTATTTCTTTTTTTCTTTCATATAGAATAAAACTCAAATTAGTGTGACAGTATTTTAGCAATGCATTAATGAGAAACGGGGGAATTGGAGAATATTTCCTTACATTTGTGGCAGATTCAGAAATGTATTCACATTGCATCAAGCTGTTGATAGAAAAGAGAATTTCTTGACTCCATTTAAAACTTTTGAGTTTTCCTCATTAGCTCCTACCTGATACCGATAGAGCGGTAATATAAACATTTAAAATCTTTTACATTTTTTACTTAAGAATGCATGTTGAATTTTATGAAATCATGTTTGGCAACCATCAGGGTACACATATTTGTGATGTCTGTTTTCCAGTTTAATTTATGTATTTGATATTTCTATATTGTATTTTGTCACCCATGTCTTTATTCCTTACATAATACCTAATTGTCTATGAACTGTTAGTTTTTAACACCCAGTAACTGATTCATGCCCACTGATTATTTATTACTTTGCATCAATGGTAGTAATTACAATTGCATTTGTAGTTTCTTTTTTTTAAGTTGTTTTAGCTATATAAATAAATTAGGAAAGCTTTCATCTTTATCTATGTTTTGAACCCTTATAGTAAGTTGAGAAAATACATATTTATTGAATGGCTAGTACAACCTGCCCAAAGGAAAATTCAGGCCAGAATCTAATTTTTAAGTTACCATTAATTTTCTTATGTTTAGTGTGTTCATTGATCTATTTTAGTTTGCTAATAAACATTTTTTAAATATTTTAATTGTCTTAACGTGCATTTATTTTTGAGAGAAGGGAGAGTTGAGAAGGACAGAGAGAGAGGGAGAAACAGAATCGGAAGCAGGCTCCAGGCTTGGAGGCGTCAGCACAGAACCTGTCATGGAACTGGAACTCACAAACCATGAGACCTTCACCTGAGCCGAAGACTGACACTTAATTGACTGAGCCACCCTGGCGTCCCACTAATATACATTTTGCATTATGTAATCTTTTATACATTTTTTACATATTTTTAAATTTTTCTTTTCTTTCCCTAGATATTTGAGTGGAATAATCAATATTTCTGGTATTACTTTTATGAGTTAGACACTTTTAATGATATTGATTTGTTGAAAAGTACTGAGGTTTTGTGGGCCAATAGAATGTTAATTATATGGATAGTATACATCTACTCAGAAAGCATTTTTATTCTTTGTGAATTACCATAAAGTTTTTCTTTTTGGTATATGCAATTTAGGTTTATTTTCATATAATGTAAATATATAATCCTAGATACAATTTTATTTTTCAAAGTAGATCTTTCTACTAGAGTTATTTATTTATTTTTTAATTTATGTTTATTTTTAATTTATTTTTTTAGAGGGAGTTAGAAGGAGAGTGTGAAAGGAGGAGAGAAAGAGAGGGAGAGAGAGAATCCCAAGAAGGCTCTGAGCTGTCAGTGCAGAGCCTGATACAGGCCTCTGTCAGAAGCCGCCAAGTTTTCTGTCTGCCTCAGGCAAGGATTATCACTTTCCGGAGAGTGAACCAGTAAACAAGATTTGGTTCTGGAGGCTGGAGATTGCCATTTCCTGGTCAAAATAACTTTGGCGTCTGTCTTGCTGGGCCCGACGAGTGGCCAAGGTGCACAAAAGATCAAAACCGTATTTTGGATTATTCAGTGTTAGCTCCCCCTCCCCAGCATTGTTTGAGGCAAGTCTGGGCGTTTCTTTTATTATTCATTTGACTCTGTTTACCTGGTAACCCACCTAGGTCAGCTGCCTTGTTTTCCAGCCTTGAAACCTTTATAAGAGACAGTTTTCTGAATAAAGCTCTCTTTTGTCTGATCGGAAACCGTGAGTGCTGTCTTCACTCTCTGCTCTCCCTCTCCTGCCCCCTTTTTCTCTCCCTCCCTCAGGTGAAGGACCCCCGACTGAGGCGCGCTAACAGCCGGGGAGGAGCGCGCCTGGACCTGGCGAGCTAGCGCACCGCGGCACCCGCAAGTGCCCCCAGCCCGGGGTGGAAGCGGTCGGACCGGGAGGACGAGCTGCCCCGGGCTCTGGGCTAAGACAGGCCTCAACCTCACAAACCATGAAATCATGACCTGAGTTGGAATCCGGAGCTGAACGCTTAACTGACGGGGCTACTCAGGTGCCCTCACCCAGAATTCTTGTAAAAAGGGCTGCATATGTAAAGCCTGTTATTCTTCATAATTTTTTTCTTTTTTTAAATTCTTTTTATTTATTTATTCATTTATTCATTTATTTACTTATTTTGAGAGACAGAGAGAGACAGCGTGAGTAGGGGAGGGTCAGAGAGAGAGGGAGATACAAATTACGAAACAGGCTCCAGGCTCTGAGCTAGCTGCCAGCACAGAGACCGACGTGGGGCTTGAACCCACAAACCATGAGATCGTGACCTGAGCCTAAGCTGGACACAACCGACTGAGTCACCCAGGTGCCCCTTTTTCATAATTTTTCGTATCTGTTTCTGCAGTAATATACCATATGGACTGTTATACAAATAGCTGATTAAAATTATTAATTCATCCACAGTTCTGCATATTCTAATGATTAAAAATATCTATGACTTTTATATTTTCTTGAGATATTAATACATTTGCACGTATAAATATTCTCTAATGGTTTTACCTTAAATTGTTTTTAAAGTTTATTTATTTATTTTGTGCAGAGATCGAGAGCGAGAGAAGGGCAGAGAGAGAGGGTGGAGAGAATCCCAAGCAGGCTCTACATTGTCAGCATGGATTCTGATGTGTGGCTCGAACCTATAAACTGTGAGATTATTTACCTGAACTTAAATCAAGAGCTGGACTCTTAACCAGCTGAGTCACTCAGGCACCCCTTAAATTCTAATACACGTAATAAAATTTGTAGTTTTAGGTATGCATATTTTAATTTCCTACAATATTCTATTTTGTTTCCAATGTATCTTTTATAGACAAGCTATTACTTGACTTGCTTTGTTTACTTTATTATGTAATCTGAAAGAACTTATTTTCAAACATGAAGTACAACCAATTAACACTTATCTTAAAATGCTATTTTATATTGTCACAACCAAATTTTGTTTTTCTTCTTTTTTAAAATTTATTTGCATATCATTTTATTCTGCTGCTTTGAAATGTGCTCTTTTTTAATATTATATTTTCTTATATTTTCTCTTGTATCAATTCCATGTCAAATGAAATACATATAGTACATAAAATTTAACATATAAAGCTTATATATTAACCTGTTTTTTATTTAAATTTCAGTTAGTTAATGTACTGTGTAATATTGATTAGGAGAGATAGAAACAAATCATTTTGTTTTGATCCTTCTAATGGGTACTTGCTTAGTAAGACTTAAACTCAATTTCCCTATTAATGTTGAAATTTACCAGTATCTCTATCTTTCCTGAAACTCGAATGTTTTCAACCCCTTGGTTTTTCATGTTTTTCCTGTTCTCCTTACATTAGTCCATATGGGTTTTACCTGGAACATTTGGAACATTATATGCCGATTTCTATGATTATACCTTTTATATTTGGCCATTTTAAAAGTTGGATAGTCAGATCTTTAAAAAAATTTTATTTTTCTAATTTCATGTTTCTTATTGCTTCAAACTAGATGAATAACTCTTCTTGTTTAGAATATCCCCAAAGTTATTTCAAAGATTGTCTCTTTGTGGTAATATTCCTGAGAGTTTGTATGCTTGAAAATACATAATTCACTCTGACATTTAAATGACAGTTTAGATCAAAGATCAGCAAATTTATTCTGTAAAGAGTAAGATAGTAAATATTTGAGGCCTTGAAGGCCATGTGGTTTCTCTCTTGAGTACAATTGTCTCCCCTTATCCAAGTCTTCCATGGTTTCAGTTACCCATGGTCAACCACAATCAGGAAACAGATGATCCTCCTTCTAAGGAATCATCAAGGTCAAAAGTAGCCTAAGCCTAATGCTATGTCACTCTGACTACACCATTCACCTTACTTAATCTCATCATGGTCATCTCACATCATGATAAGAAAGAGAAGGGTGAGTAAAGTACAAAAAAATATATTTTGAGAGAGAAAGAGAGCACGTTCACATAACTTCTATTACAGTATATTGTTCTATTCATTACTTGTTATTGTTAATCTTTTGCTGTGTCTTATTTACAAATTGAACTTTACCATAGGTATTAATGTACATGAGAAAATCATAGTATATGTAGGGCTTGGCGCTATATGTAATTTCAGGTATTTGCCTGGGGTTTTGGAACCCATTCCCCATGGATAAGGGGGGTCTACTATATGTCTGCCATTATGTCAGGAGAGCATTCATAACCAAAGTACAAATGAATGGATGAGGCTGTGTTCCAATAAAATTTAATAAAAAATAAACTGACTGGCCCTGCAGGCCATCATTTGCTGACAACTAGCTTGGATGTATATAAAACTGAGTTTACTTTTCTTACTGTTTTCTTACACAGGCATTACTACACTATCTTTTTTTTCCCTACCTGGTGATGCACCTGAGAAATATATTTGAATTTACCTATTGTTCTTCTATGAGTGCTATCCACTTTTATTTAGAATTTTCTCTTCTTTAAAAATCATTTCAAATTTCACAGAGTGTGTCCAGAGTTGCTATGGCTTTTCCTTACTTTGTTTATTGTTAGCCTGTCCTATCTCTCTTTACAGAGATTTATGAACCCTTTCATTCTGTTTTTATCATTCTCAGAAATTATGTTCTTATTTGTGCAAATATTAATTCCTTTCTACTTATATCATTTTTACCTTCTAGATTCTTTTACAGTTGTTGAATTCTAATGTTTTCTCACTCATCTGCTTACTTGATATATCTTGGTTAACTAACTGAGCCCCACAGGTGACCTCAAATTTTTTTTATGTTTATTTATTTTTGAGAGAAAGAGACGGTAAGGGTGGAGGAGGAACAGAGAGAGACATAGACATAGAATCTAAAGTAGGCTCCAGGCCCTGAGCTGTCAGCACAGAGCCCGAGACAGGGCTTGAATTCTCGGATGGCAAGATCATGACATGAGCCAAAGTCAGAAGCTTAACGAACTAAGCCAACCAGGTGCCCCTCTTTATACCTCTTGGGTATAATCTTTTCTATCCTGATTTCTAGGATACTCACGTTTTTGCTGCCATGTTATTCTCCAATTCATCTCTCACACTGAATTCTTTATCTCAACAATTGTTTTTTCTTTTCATATTTCTAATATTTTCTTTACAGAGTAAAGATATTTTAACATTTTTAGTTTTATTTAGTTAATTCTGCTTTCTCTATGACAGGGTTCTCCATCTGTTGAGTTTTTTTTCCCCTTAATGTTTCTTTTTCCAGATATTTTACCAGTTTTCCCTGTGATCTTTGCTGCCAAAGTGAATTAAACCTACCTAATTCTACTTTGTGCTTTTTCAAACAAGATTTGAGGTAGTAAGTGTCATCAACTTCAGAATAAATAGTCTTCATTAATATACTACCCACCTTCTCTTCACCCCATTTCTGGTCACCCACAAGTGCTCCATTCATAGCAAAATCTGTCTCCTAACCTCAGTATGTGTGCATCTCTCAGCTTTTGTGTCATTAACACGGGAGGCAAAGAGAGAAAGCTAGGGAATTCCATCCTGCCTTAATGCTCTAGGAAAATGACCCTGGCTATACACAGGAGGGATTCCCAAATAAAATTAATACTGTAATTTATTAATCTTTGATGTCAATTAGCACTGGGCTACAGTTATGAGATAGGTGCTCGATGATTTTAATTATATAGATCTGCTGACTACCTGAAAAAGAAGTTCAGAAAGGGATATAAGGAAAAGTAGCAATGTCTAGAAGGAGAGTTTTATTTCAAGCCAATGAATTATTTTGTGGAATATATGTTTTTATCTGGTACATCTTGTTGACTGCTTAAGAAATTGGTTTCTTCACGTATAAGATCAGGAAGTGGACTGGATTACAATTTTTCTAACATTCCTCTTGGTTATTAAAGAAACTTTTTAATTCTATGTATGATGCATAGATTTTGCAAATAAATTTGAAAGAAAGCATATTTTCCTCAGAGCAGAAAGCTCCATCTTTTCAAAATCTGCTGTCACATGAAATGCACAAATGAAGATTATCAAGTGACAGAGCCAGGAAGAGGTCATTTTGGTATTTAAGATCTTGGGAATGAAATATGGGAAAGAGTTTTGGATTTGAGCATGTAGGCATTCCTTTAACACTTTCATCTTATTATAAATTCTTTAAACTTTTTTAAATAGATTAAATGTAATGAAGTGAATTGATGTAAAAGTATGGTGAGATGAAATAAAGTTATTTTTCTTCTCACCTCCAAACAGTTCTTAAATTATATTTAATTTTTAAAAACTATGTAGTGACTTCTAGGTGGCTCAGTGAGTTGAGCATCCCACCCTTGATTTCCACTCTGGTCATGACCTCAGGACTGTGGGGTTGAGCCCTGTGTGGGGCTGAGCCCCATGTGGGGCTCCACACTGAGCATGGAGATTCCTTAAGTTTTTCCTTCTCTCTCTCTCTTCCTCTCATTCACTCCCTCTCTCTCTCTCTCTCACTCTACTTTCCTCCTTCTCTCTCCCTTTCCCACTTTTGCTTTCTTTCTATAAAAACATTTTAATTTAAAAAAAATAAAATAAAATAATTTTAAATATATATATTTCAAACACTTCAAAACTCTGAATTTCCTTTGAGGTGAGTCTTCCTCCTCCCTGTGCACCCCTCCCCCTGCTTCCATCCAACTGCCTGGAAAACACCATCCTAAAATGGCATAAAATTACTTAATATTTTCAGTGTATATGAACTCAATGAAAGTATATTTATAAAAGTATAAGTTGCAATATTTTAAATCAACTTAAATTTGAAATAATGAAATGCTTACATGGCTATTATTGTTTTTATTTTTGTTCCATAATGCAATTAACTTAATAATTCTTCAATCTCTATAACCTTAGGAGTCCTGATGAAGTATATAAGGATGCACTTGTATTAATTTTGACCTGAGAAGATGCATAATACTCTCAATTACATGTGAGATTTTCAGAACACTGAAAATTGTATTCACACTGGAATTTAAATATGATTTTGACGAGGTATACGAAAATATATTATAGTAACATTAAACTTCTAGTAGTATTCAATATTCGATCATCTTCTACTAGTTATCAAGAGTGAAATATCATTGCAATTTATCTTCTATATAGTTGCCTCATCAAACTTTTATATGGTGATTTTTTTCCCTCTTGACTTTTAGTAAAAACCTAGTCATGTTATCTTGCTTAAATACTTGATTGTTAACCAAAACACATTACTACATTTTTTTATACTGATGGCTAAGTAATTTATGTAGATAATTAAAGAAGTGTTTCAATTTTCATTACATCCTTAAACATGCTTTCTTTTCAATCTAGATTAAACTTAATGGAGTCATTTGCATGCACTTTTCCCTGATTTGGAGTTTGTTTGCAAACAAATTGGTATTGTAAAACTTATTGACTTACTCTCAGCATATTTCCTCATTTTATTGATGTATTGAAATACTTTCAGTACTATAGCAAGCTTTCTTAAAGAATTCTTCACTAGCGTCAAAGGTTTTCTACTCCATTGTTAATGTAATAGTAAATTAAATTAGGTGTAAAGACTTGCTGAATATAGAAATTGTTATCCTAAGCCCTAAAATAAAAATAGAGATACAAACATGGAAATGACTTATTTTGCCTGCCTGTCATTTAGTAGGCTAAACAATTTTTGTAACATACATATTCTTCTATTCAGAATATGAATAACCCTGGTGGTATATAAGAAGATAATAGATAATTTATTTATGTTGAAGCAATACCATTTTAGTTAGTTGTTTTTTGCATTATTTGTTGGATTTAATAATTATTCTTAGAGATTAATTCTTTCCAGGAATACATTTTAAATAATAATAAAGCAATCATTTAAACACTTTTGAATTTTATTTATTCTATCTAATTTGTATTTGAGAGAGTGAGCAAGCAGGGGAATGGCAGAGAGAGAGAGGGACAGCGAGAGTCCCAAGCAGGTGCTACACTGTCAGTGCAGATCTCGATGTGGGGCTCAAACTCATCAGCTGTGAGATCATGATCTGAGCCTGGATCAAGAGTCAGACACTTAACTGACTGAGCTACCCAGCTGCCCCTAAAGCAATCCCGCTTTAAGGAAATAGAAAAAATATTATAGTGAACCCAAACTGAAATTACCAAACATACTTTCCTACTATATTGAAGGCATAGTATAGAGTGTAGGTCCCACAGTTTACATGAGCCACAATATGTAATGAAATTTTCTCAGAATCTCCTTAGTGGAAAGCTCTTGGAAACAGATTGAAAGTCTGGTTAGAGGTGATCTGTTGCAACCTTCTAATTTATTTAGAAAGAAGTTTATGTTTAATTTCGTAAAGTGTTCTGCTCCTTTCTTGTTATACTGCATGATCTTTTGCTTTCCCTGTTGATAATCTGCTAATCTGATGATGTAACAATTTCCGAGTACTTGTTTCTTTTCTTCTTGACTTCATCTCCATGAGCAGTAGGTTTTATAAGAAAAGCAGCAATCAATGTGGTTACCTACTTAATATAACAAATAACTTTTACTTGATATATTTTTTGTTGAGTAAAGACAATGGTCTCATTCAACTTAATTCATACAAATACATGAAAAATTATCTTTGTCAGGTGACTATTTCCAGTAAGAAATCAGACACTGATCTTGCCCACAAAGAAGTTTTCATCAAGTACCAGGGTTCAGCACAGTCCTCTGAGTGTCAATTATCTGAAGTTTGTCTTGTTTAAATCATATATTCAGAAGGAATCACGTGTTCGAGAGCCTGGGTGACTCAATCAGTTGAGTATTTGACTCTTGATTTTGGCTCAGGTCATGATTCCATGCTGAGTATGGAACCTGCTTAAGATTGTCTCTCTATCTTCCTCTGCCCCCCTCACTCTCTCTCGCTCTTTAAAATAAGAGTTTAAAAAAAGGTACCTATATGTTGAAATGCCATAGGAGAGAATTCTCACAAATTTTTTTTGAATTGGTTTCTGAATTCATCTAGACATGATTACACAACATATAGACAATGTCAATTGTTCTCTTTTGATACATATTTAGTTCTACAAATGTATATGCATGTTTTGAAAAGTCAAATGAATCCAACTGATATAATATTTATGGATATTCTGTAATGCTTTTAGAGATCTAACAAAAGTAACAAAATCTGATATAATGCAAATTAAACACAAATATTCAGGTGAACAAAGAAATTTGCTAAGCATCTGAAGGATATAGAAATTTCTTACATATGCTATTTTAGCTGGATCTTAACATATCTCCTAAGCATATCATGGTTATCTAAACTCAAATATAAAGTCAAAATTTTATTCATACATTTTAGTAAAGTTTCCTGGCATTGTTAAACCATGTTAGAAAATATTTTGTATTTTGTTGGTTAAAACTAAGTCATTATGACAGACTTATTTATTACATCACTTAGGTTATTACTGAAATGCTCATTTTACACTAATACAAGTTCATAATATTCATTTTTGAAAGGCAGTGATTTAGAATGAAATGATAAAAGAGATGAAATGAGACAATCAGAAAGTTAATATCAAACCATTTTTGAAGTTAAACTTAATGACTGTCACTCTTTTAAAAATGCTTTCCTTGGTAATTGTATACTGCTGTCTCATACAACATTTGATTTATTCCAACTGTGTTTAATTGGCCCAGACACAAAGATAAGGTGACAGTTGTGACCTTGAGACTGTGACCTGTGCAGTAATGAGGAAATGACTTTATGTCACAAACCTGTATATTATTAGCTTTAGTTTGTGATAGGGAATTCTTTTGTTGTTTAAACCTTCCAGGAGAGGTCTCAGAGTGGAGATAGTCGTCAGTAATCTGAGGATGTGGACGTCTGGGATTAACCCATTCTCTGAACACTGTGACACAGAGAAATGGTTAGCATTACACGAGAGATACTGCCTTTATTCATTTTCGCTTTGGGTTTCAAATATCAAGAATGCACTCTAGGTCTTGATTTATTCTAATTTCTTTGATTTGTGACCATCAAGATGGAGCAAGGAACTTTGATTTGTTAGTGACAGTCATTCTTCTAGAACACTGCTGAATTCCAATCAAGAAATCATTCCATTGTGTCCTTTTATCTATTTTTTTAAATGTTTATTTATTTATTTTGAGAGAGAGAAAGAGACAGAGAGAGAGGGGCAGAGAGGAAACTGGAAAGAGAGAATCCCAAGCAGGCTCCATTCTCAACACAGGGCTCCGTCTCACGACCAGATCACAATCCAAACTGATATAAAGGGTCAGACACTTACTTAACTGATGGAGTCATTCAGGTGCCCCACACGATCTAATTTTTTAAGGCACAAGTCAGCTATTCAATATCCTTTTAAGAGGAAAAAAGAAGACTTTAGATGAATCCATGAAGTTTGCATAACAAAAATAAGTTACTCAACTTGCTTCTACAATAGTTTATGTGGTTAAAGTCTCAGGACTTGAGATTTCCATTTCCTTTAAATTTTTTAATGTTTTATTTATTTTCGATACAGAGAAAGACAGAGCATGGGAGGGGAAGGGCAGAGAGAGAAGGAGACACAGAACCAGAAGCAGGCTCCAGGCTCTGAGCTAGCTGTCAGCACAGAGCCTGTCACGGGGCTCGAACCCATGAATGTGAGATCCGACCTGAGCCGAAGTTGGAGGCTTAATCGACTGAGCCACCCAGGCGCCCCGAGAGTTCTGTTTATTAATCCAACTCTTTATCAGTCTGAAACACATTACTGGTACTTTGACAAGTTTTCCTATCATCCCTGAATGAAGAGCTCCAAGCAAGGATATTTATACCAGATAAAAATCGCATCTCTTTTATTTCTCCATCCTGATATTCAGAAAAATTCTCTTGATTTTGAGGTAGTTGAGATGTTACTAGAATTCCAGTCATTACAATAGCTCTCTGCTTTCTTCTCATACTGGTTTCGAGATTGTGAATAGAAATCTTGAGAGTGGCAACAGCACACTTAGGTGTGGTATTACGTTGTCATACACCTGGGACTATCACTTGTTGTTCCATAAAGGCTGGACATTATTTTTTATAAGTCTGACCAAAAGAAGTATATTCATGAGCATGTAGGAAGGCACACCTATCTCTACCTGCTTTATTTTTCCTCTTCCTGTCCAGTAAAGGACAGTGCAAAGGCACTATAAATTAAAGGATAAAGGAAAACTATGACAGGATTTTATAGATAAAGCTAATTCATGTCATTCTTTTCATTCTTCTCTGCATAACTCACCAGGTAACAGCTTGACATTAGAACAAAAGGAAGGGAGAGTTGCTGGTGAAAGCTCATAATATTTGATCCTTGTCATAGAAAAGGAAGTCAATTTCAATATTTGTTTAAGTGTAAAACATGCTTGTGAAAAAATGAAAGAATTTTTAACACCCTTGATGTGTGTTTATTATAGTATTACATGTTTCAAAAACTAAAATGGAGTAAAATCCTACTTTGTTTGATCATTTTATGGTTTTTTTTTTCCTTTTTGCTTTAATTCAGTGAGATCATCTGACATGAGTTCTACTCTCTAATAAATGTTTAAGTGGTCAGTACATCATTATTGACTATAGGTTCAAGTGAAGACAATGCAAATATTAAATAGTGATATAATAAGATAATAACAACATAACGTAACATACAGAATAGATTATATGAGTCGTGTGTGTGTGTGTGTGTGTGTGTGCGTGCGTGCGTATGTGTGTTTGTGTAGCTGGAAAGATTATCAAAGAGAAAGGAAAGAGCATTTTAAAAGGAATATCATGAATCTCAAAAAGTAGTTCTATATTGATGTATTTCAGAACTTTATGCTTACTTATAATTTTCCAGTTTTTAGAAAATGAAAACTTATTTAATATATAATGAGAAATAACATGATGATATATCACTAACATGAAAACTAGTTCTTTAGAAATTAAGGAGAGTGTTTGTCATTATATGAACTTTTAATTATGAGCACTATATTTTACAATGAGCATTAGACTTTGATTTGGGGGATATAATCTTTCAAACATTATGTTCTTTGATTGTTCAAACTGTTATATAGATAAATACTTTTGATTTGATATAAAATAACCATTGTTTAAATATAACTGAATAGGGTTTCAATAAATATGACAATTTGAACCTGCGTCATACTCTTCAAATATCACAAACATGCAAAGATTTCTAACAAAGTTTTCCACATATTAGGTTAGGATTAACACTGATCTCGCAGTAGACTAGTTCGAGCCCCGCATGGGGCTCTGTGTTGACAGCCTGGAGCCTGGAGCCTGCTTCGGATTCTGTGTCTCCCTCTCCTTTTGCCCCTCTCCCACTCATGCTCTGTCTCTGTCTCAAAAAATAAATATAACCATTAAAAAAATGTTAATTGGCACTGTCCCCAAAATTCTGACACTTTAAGCTTTATCTTATGCAACCATTTTTATTGGATCCATACATTTTTACTTAGTTTATGTTTCTTGAAAATCTCTTTAACTGACTTCAGGTCAAGCAAATTAATTATCTGATTTGTTTCTGATTCATTTTACATTTTGAAACCAAAACCTTAGTAACAAAGTAAACACTAACACACTGTGTTTTCCCTTTTCACCCATTTCCTGAGATGCAGATGCTATATAAGTCAACTAAATTTCATCTACTAACCTCTTGTTATCTATGATATCGAGTACAAAATTCTCCTTTAATTGGATCGTTGGACTCTGTTAGAGCCTATTATACATTTATATCTTCCTACAGTGAATCTTGTAAAATCCAAGAGGCTTACTGTCGGTAGGCAGGACTAACTGTCATAGTGATGCTGCTGATCATATTTTGGATGAAGGTAAGTGAAAAAAATACAACCAAAAAAAAAAAACCCTTTATTTAAATGTAACTACAAGGCAAATCATTAGTGTTCATTTTCAATTACTTTTGTATTTTTTGAGAAGCAAAGAATAGTAATACAAAAGGTACAATCAAAACATATTTAAGAAAAAATATAGCATAACAATAAGTGAAGTCATCAAGTGCGGAATAATCTTGAGATAGGTTATATTGCTCTATATGTTGTTTTTCTTTTTTTACTTCTGTAAGATTATAATGTAGGAAGCAGAGTAATATCTGTAAATGTCTGGGTTTTCAGTCACATATTTGAAACAACTCTTTCGTCTTTTTGGTCTGTAAGATACATTGGAACATTTCCTATGCCTTTGGAGAAAGATAGTTGATGCTGAAATATTCTTCTTTACTTTCCTTTTACAAATTACAGGTACCTGATGAACTGACTTTCAACAAACAGAAATTAACTAAGAAAACACATATTTCTTTTGCCTTCAGTAATATTACATACATTTCTTGATGAATTGGAAGAAATTGTATTTGGTAAAGAAAGGTTTCACCATACTTTGAAGAATATGATATTCACCATATTTTTCAAGAATATGATATGTCTCCTTTTAAACCTAATATTTTATAACAAGTACTTAGATGATAAACATGGATCAAAAATTATTTAGCATCTAAAAATTTTAAACTACAAATTTCAAGTTTGTAGTAGATATGAAAGTCATTTATTATAGCAATAGTAAACTGATAGGTATGCTATTTTATAGCAACAGAATATGTTCTTTGTTGGCGAACAAGAAGCCAGAGGCACTGTGAGAATGTCTTGAAGGAAAGGGACGGTGAAGCAAGGAACTGAAAGCGGTTCCATTTCCGGGTCTAAAATCTGCCGGCACTGCTCATTCTCTCCAGAAAGACATCGTAAGGATGCTGGGCCAGGGATAAGAATGTTTTGTCTGGTGGCAGATGCACTCATGACCCAGTATGGAATACACTGCAGGTGCATGACCTGTCAAGATGCCAAATACTATATTGTATGTGCTTGCTGTTAGCAGACAAATAGCAAAATTAAAGACGGTTGAGCTGGGAGACTGATGCTTGGGCTCCTGGGAAGTCTTAGTACCCTGCCTCTTAATTCTCTCATCACTGTACCTTTGGGACCTGTCTCTCTCTCAACTGGTACCTGAACAGGGACCTGAAGGTGGAAGTATGCAGCACTGCTGAAGAAGTGTCAAGGGAACTGAAGCGAACCTTAGAGCGGGGAAGCTCATCCTTAGGAATTTCTTCAGGGTTAACAATGGGGACTTATCTCTCATTCATTTCCTGGGTCAATGACTATGCTAGTTAGAGCCAACTGTCCTTGATTATTCTGCCTCAGTATGGGGACTTTAAGGAATATTCCCAAGCAGCTGCCAAAACTCTTTTTTTCAGGGAAATTCCTGGTCCTCTCCGGACTGACACTGACTGCCTAATTCCACTGGTGGAAAACAAAATAAAAGAAACATGGAGTCTGCTCCTCTGTCTGAGCTGACAATTTTTAAACTGGAAATTCTGTTTCTCTGCCTTCTGCTGGCACCGCATTTCTTTCCATCCCTCCCTCCTGTTTCTGCACCACCTGGTGGCAGGGGGGGCAGCCTGCATAACTTGTTCCTCAAGGCCTCAGACACCATCAGCTCCTCCCACCCCAGATGTCCAGGAGCAAAGACCACCAAAGTCAGACTTCCCCACCAACATTCCAGGTAAAGATTAACCACGGGGAATAAATTGTTGTATGTGGACCCAAGTAAAATGTATTCAATGTTTATACTAATTTAACTTTATTAGTTTGAGATAGACAATATTTATCAACATTAAAAAAAACTTTTATTCCACCTAGATTTGCTGAAGGTCAAATAAACTTATGTTATCTTGATTCCAATTTGTTAACAAAAGGATGACTTAAAGTGATGGCTAATTTTGTCTGTCTCACATTTTCATGAGTAATTGTTGAGATAGCTTTCAAAGGCTTTGGTAAACTAAAAAGTTAAAGTTTTGCTTGCATGATATATTGAGATTCAGTTCATTGGATATCTTGAAATAAGAGACTAAAGCACTAATTACTAGATGTAGGTCTGTGTTTTTGACTTGTTGAAAAAAAACTAAGGATATTTGGAACTGTTGGTTTGTGCTTAATAGATTCATAAGTTTGCCATTTAAAAAAATTCTGATATAACATAGAGTTCACAATTGGTTACTACTTAGTTTTCACTGGAGACTAAGGTTCCTAAGAGTTAAAATACTGCTACATGTAGTTAAAACTAATAAAAATAAGAAAAACAACTCTTTATGTAGAAAAGTAGAAGGTATAAAAGAAAAACGTAAGAAATGAAATATGTTTTTATTAAAACTAAAAGAAAATAATTTTGTCCTAAATAAGACTGGTTATTTTTTAAAAAAATGAATTGGGACAAAATCTAAGTCCAAAAAATGTTATGAAAGGTTTATAAAAGATAATATCTAAAAAAATTTTATATGTAGTCAAGATGGACTAAAGTGAAAATAAATGGTTTTTTTTATAATAGTTTATTGTCAAATTAGTTTCCATATAACACCACGTGCTTCTCCCCACAAGTGCCCCCCACCATGACCATCCCCCCTCCCTCCCCTCCCCTCCCCCCTCAGTCCTGGAGATAAATGGGTTTTAAAAGTATACAAGGCGGGGAGCTTGGGTGGCTCAGTTGGTTAAGCGTCTGACTTCGGCTCAGGTCTTGATCCCACGGTTCGTGAGTTTGAGCCCCACTTCGAGCTCTGTGATGAAAGTTGGCTCAGAGCCTGGAGCCTGTCTTCAGATTCTGTCTCTCCCTCTCTCTCTGATCCTTCTCTGCTCACACTGTCTCTCTCTCTCTTTCTCTCACAAATAAATGAAACATTAAAAAATATTTCTTAAAAAAGTATACAAGGTTAAGATTAAAATTTCCCCTCCTTGGATACAAAGGCTGGGAAAATGGTGGCAATGTCCTGATGCCAGCCTCCAAATCCTCCACATTTGTGTTGTTCCTGTTTAGCAGAGGAATGGATGTCTCTGCCATATGAGAGATGGATAATACATAAAGGGCTTTTTACTAAGATCCACGAGAGCCATTTCACTAAACTTAGCCCATTGTATGTCAAAAAGGGATATCCATGTGGCTAAAACATATTTATGTGGGCATTGTTGAAAAAGATAGGGGAAAACACTTGGACTTTTGTTCTTTAACCCCCTCCTTCAATGGCCACTGATCAATATGCAAGTTACTGGTGGGCCAAAATAAAATTAATGCATCTTATCACAACCAAGAAAATCTTGCTTGGTCACAATTCATACCCGCAAGGTCTTGCAGGCAGGAAATGGAGGGGTAAGAAAAATAATAAATAAGACCAGGTCAGCTCTCAGAGGTAAAGTCAAGCCTGAGTATGAATGACTACTCCCAGCACCTTGGAAGACTAACAGGGCTTTTGGCTGCTAATCACATAGCCAGCCAAAATGAGGGGCCAGGAGATGAGATGTCTCCTAGCCAGCTATAAGAAATTGAGATACGGGACAACTTTCTTCCTTTTTCCTATAGATAGGTAATTTCCTGACCAGGCCATTACTCCTTTAAAATGCATTATAGTTAATTTTCTTTTGCACAAAAGCTTGGCTCCAATACATATTGGAAAAGGGAAACAGGCCATCAAAGAAAAATATCAATAACTATACTATCCTACAACTAGACATATTTTATAAATATAACAGAAATGGGGAGAATTCCCCTATGTTCATTGTTTTGGGGACTTAAAAAGAAATGAAGATATAATGCTCTTGTTAAATCAGACTCTTAATGAGACAGATGTTTTAAAAAAAATAAGGCAGTTTAAGATTTAGCCCTTAAATTATGTTAAATGAGCCACTATTTTACAAACACAAAATGAGAGCCCAGTGGCCTTCCTGGACAGGTTGAGGGAGGCTCTCATTAAATATATGACTATCCCTCTTGACACCCCAAAGGCTGAGATAATTTTCAAGGACAAATTTGTCACTCAATAAGCCCATTCTCTGATTGGCTCCGACCTTACAAATAATGATACTCCTCCAATGCTTCTGTCTTGTACATCTCTTACATTGTTGGAATGGGATGGACGGGTGACTCGGGAAACCTATAGAGGGGAAGAATACGAGTCCTTTTAAATTCTTCCTATGGAAGTATCATTGATCGGAGCCCTATGGGCTCAGGTCGCCTTAAAAATTTGTTACAAAATCTATGATGGTGTATACATAATCAAACTATCAGCTCCACCGCTAATGGCTCAATTGTTCGGCACGGTCAAAGGATTTTCTATACATAGTCCTCATTTACAACAAGGACTGTTACAAAAGCATATATGAAAATTAACTGCTGCTCTCCACCCTTTACATACCTGGAAGGGCACATATTATAAAAACAACTCCAGCAATGTTTCTACTTTATCCTTCACGGTCAATAGTGCCTGGTACATATAGGCTAATGTCGTTTGCCATACATTATATTAAAAGGAGGAAAATGTCCAACCCCTAATAATCCTATAGTGGAACCCATTCAATGTCATTTTGTCCACCCTTATTGCAGTAAAGGTAGCTGAAGTGGGTCCCTGGAGTCACTACAGCAGAGTGAAGCCGGCATCTTGAAACTGGGAGTGCATTCCTGATCCATCAACTCTATGCAAGCTGACCATGTGGAAGAAGCAATCTGGAACTCCAGAGGCTCCAGGAGACTACAGCCCTGCATGAGTCACTCTGGAAGCTGACTGATTACTCAGGGCAGAAGCTTGAGGAATAAACGGTTCGTTGAAACAAAAAAAAAAATCCTTATTTTTATATATTTCCTTACTGTGATGCACTGTCACACCTTGTTTCTCGCTAGTATTGTGATTCTTCCTCTACTCTTTGTCATAGGATTGGCCGAGGCTGCCCTGAACAACTAAAAATGTAACTAGAATGGTACATCAATATGTGTAACCCCGTTACCATTTGGTAATACTAAATTTCCATAAAATCATGTTAAGGGACACTTGCTCAGACAATCTAATATGTCCAAGGAGACTCTACATTTGTAAGCAAACATATATGAGACTTTCAAAACAAATCTGGACATATTATCTGGCTCTAAAATCTTAAGACTTATATTAGAGAGATGGGGAAAATTAACCCCTATAGAGCATATTTAGATTTTTAGTTTCTTTACTGCTATTCTGTTTATATTAATATGTGGTATATATATATCCTTACATGTACAATCTGGCACAGAGAATGACAAGCCCAACAATGTACCGGCCGGACAGCTCAGGTAATACAATGTCCTTCTACAGTCCATTGTATACAAACAAAAAGGGGGAGATGTTGGAGAACAAGAAGCCGGAGGCACCGCGAGAATGTCCTGAAGGAAAGGGACAGAGCAACAAGGAACCAAAAACAGGTCCATTCTCAGGTCAGAAGGCTGCCAGCACTGCTCGTTCTCTCCAGAAGGACATCATAAGGATGCTGGGCCAGGGGTAAAAATATTTTATCTGGTGGCAGATGTACTCATGACCCAGTATGGAATACACTGCAGGTGCATGACCTGTCAAGATGCCAAATACTGTGTTGTATGTGCTTGCTGTTATCAGACAAATAGCAAAATAAAAGAGGCTTGAGCCGGAAGACAGATGCTTTGGCTCCTGAAGAGTCTTCATCCCCTGCCTTTTAATTCTCTCATCACTGCATCTTTGGGATCTGTGTCTCAATTCTCAACTTGAATTGTCACATCTTGAGGTACCCAGGTGCCTCAGTCAGTTGGGCATCTGACTTCAGCTTGGGTCATGATCTCAGTTTGTGAGTTCATGATCTCACAATTTGTGAGTTCGAACCCCGCATGCTGTGCTGACAGCGTGGAGCCTACTTTGGCTTCTGTGTCTCCCACTCTCTCTACCCCTTCGACACTCACACTCTGTCTCTCTCGCTTTAATATCTTTCAAAAATAAATATTAAAAATTAAATTATTATGTCTTTTTCTCTCCAAAATTAAAGATTTCTACTAGTTAAATGCATATCTAAGAAGTCACTAATGTGAGCAGAGTCCATTGTTTAACTTAGATGTCTTTTTTTTATATAAAAATTATTTATATGTTATTTTAAGTTAAAATGCAGCTGATTTTTCAAAGTGTGCATTCTTTTTATAAATAGAGTTATCATGCGAAAAGAGCTCAGTAAGAACTCTAAATGTTTGCATCTTCTCAAATTTCTGTTTGTTTTATTTCCTACGTGTTATAATAGAGTGTTGCTAAAATATATAGTATAATATATAGATAATATATAAGCACCTGTTATCACCTGAATATTTGTGTCCTCCTAATATCAGAATGTTTTAACCTAATCCCCAATGTGATAGTATTTGGAATCGGGCCTCTGGGAGATAATTAGGTCATGAGTCTGGAACCGTCATGCGGGGGACAATTTCCCTATTAGGCAACGAAGGGACCAGAGCTCTCTCTTCAGCAAGTGAGGATAAAATGAAAAGTGGGCAGCCTGACACCCGAAAGAGCATCTCCCCGAAACCTGACCACGTGGCACTCTGACTTCAGGCTTCCAGCCTCCCCAACTGAGAGGTAAATATTGGTTAAACCACCCAGTTTATGGTATTTTGCTATAGCAGCCTGAGGAGAGACAGTAATAAAACATGCAAAAAATGAAATATTATATCAAATGCATGAGCTATCATTTATCATAAATAATATAGATAAATATCATCGATACATGCAGCGGTGATTTCATTCTGTGAAATCTAATTTAACCGTCTTAAAAATTCTCACAACTTCCTATACAGATTCTATAATTACTGGGCTTAAATTAAAGCAGTATACTTCTGTTCACCAAGTGTTCAGAATTGCCTTATACTTGGCTTGATCAAACTTTGGGCTTCTGTTCTCCCCACAGAACCTTGAACATGGGCTCATTCTTAAGCTTAATAAAGAAAACATTTTCCATTAATATTTCCCATTAAACAATCTTGATCATGCCTGCTTAACCTCAGCTCTCCATAAATATAAGCTCCTGTGAGCCATGCTTACCCCTCTTTACTACACAAACAACTGTTTGTTTTATTCTGAGACCTTTGTCTTTGATAGTGCCATTTTGCCTTCACACAGTTATCTTAACAACTAAGTGAAAAGAATTTGCCACATCTGGTCAAGGATTAAAGATGAAAGTTTCAGAATATATAATGAACTGAGCATGTAGCATTTCATTAAAAACAAATATAGTGAAATAAAGAATCCATTTGGCTAAAAGTAAGACCGTTTTCTCAGACTCCACCAAGAGCAAACACTTTGGCATTATGTATAATTCTGTGCTCTGAAATTGAAGAGAAATGGACTTCAGATGATAGACACAGCTATAATTAAAGGGCTGGAGATCTGAATGAAATAAGATGAATGGAGTTAAATTAACATCCTTTTGGGTCACAAGGTATATTAAGGAACATGATTTCAAGGTGGTAAACAAGTGTTCTTCATTTTCTGTAAGGAAATATAAGAGAAAATAAGAGTGATCTGTGGTTATACAGACTGAGGTCTGTTATCCAAATGGAAAATAGTGAAAATATTATAAATATCTTGGTTAGAACAATTGTAAGAACATATTTTTTCCCTGATATCTCAATGTTGATACTGTTTTAGAGTAAGAATAATGCAATTCAATAGCTTTTTCAAAGCAATGATTCTAAAACTTTTGAACTATGAAATCTCTTTTTGAATATATTTCTTTACCTACCTGCTTGTACTTTGAAGATGTTAATAGAGAAATTCCTGTTAATAAGGAACCATTTAATTATTATCAAGGAGGTCATTAGATTCCATTTTACTTTTAAGAGAATAGTTATATCTGAATGAAATACACTATCACTATTTTTATTCTTCAGACAGAGCTGGGATTCATTTACTTTGATTTGTTGCACTTCTACTGCTTATTCACCTTAAATTACATTTCATTGTTTCCATCTTGAACAGTAATAGTGTCATCATCATGAATGAGTTTCTCACATCAAAGAATGTGTACCTGCTGTTTTCCATCTGCTTTTCTTGCTCTTTCACCTTGCTAGGACACCTAGGAAGATACATAATAAACCTGGCAGAAACTCCTGGCATATCTCTTTTTACCTACAGGACCTTCAAAGAAATTAAGTTAATTTGCAAAATGAAAAAATGATTATTTTTTCATATTCATGAAGAATCTACCACTAACATTTTCTTTTATTATTTACATTGTGGTGTAACACAAAAATATAAGTAACATCAAGTGTAGATATTGATGGATTCTTACAAACTTCAGGAGTTTCATAATCCATTCAAATAAAAAATGAAAAAAATCAATATAAGGTTGAAAGCCTATAAGACACAGTAAAATATCTGTGTTCTAAAATTTCAGACACTGCATTTACTTATGCTTTTCTACTGAAAATTCTATGAGATATATTATACTTCATTTCACATTTCCCTAAAGCTTAATCAAAGGTATGTCTGTCTTCACAAGTACTTTTTAAAAAATATATATATATATATGAGGCAAAAAAATTTGTAAATGATACTTCATTTGATTTGGATGGATCATTTATTCTTGTAGATTGTATTGCTATGGGAATGAAAGCAAAGAACTAAACAGAATATATGCACACTTTCAAAGTGTTTTATTAATGCAACCCTGAAGTGCTCTATCATTTTTTTATTTTTGAAGGTGGGAGAAGTGATAATGTAACCTAATGTGCACAGGCAATTCAATCACACCACCCCCTCCCCACTAGATTATCCAGCCAGATACTTTGAATCTTATGAAAATGTACGGTATACATAAAATGAATATATGTATATGATTTGTATGGATACACATATATTTTGAATTACTGTATTTGAAGATATGTTTTTTCCTAATACATATGCAATTTTTGATCAGGTAAAAGTTTCACCAGCCAAAGGGAAGTCTATTCTCTTAGTTTACTCACCCTTATCCCACTTTTGTCCAAAGAACCTACTGATAAGAAAGTCCTAATTGATCTCTTTGCTTTTATTTTTCTCCCAGAAAAGCATTCAAAATGCCAAATATTGACTCTCTAGAACAATCTGTTGATAAAGTAAAGTGGCATTTATTGCTTACCATAATAGTGGAGATTAACGCTTACAGAATCTTAGCAGTAGCTCAGGAAAAAAAAATGGGAATAAATAGAATATATTTGAGGTTGACTGGGACCCTGACTTAAGATGAGGCTTTCAGTGTGATACCTTGATGAGAGTTGGAAAAATGCGTAATATAACCAATAACTGGCGGATACAGAACTGTCAGAAGTCAGGCCCAGGAGAGGCACATCTTACAGGGTCATTCATCCTAAGTGAGCTTTGATTTTTAGTAGTCAAATACTTTCTGAAAGTGTTTTTAGCAAACAATAATGATTACATACAATTTCATTTTCCTGAGCAAATGTTTTCTAGACTAGTATGGTCATGTTCATGTGAAGAATTGAGTAATAGATTGTGTTAGTGAGGACATCAGGTGGGTGGGGGGTGGATGGATTTGGTTTGCAGTATCACCTTTTATTGTGACTCTTTAGCTTAAGCTGAAGGGAGAACATCAGCATCTGGTGAACTGATCAATGCATTTCTTCATTTCAAATCAAGTGGTATAATCACGTACTAAATATTTGAAGATATTTGTTTCAACCTCTATGAAGGTTAAATTTTCTTGTTTTTGTCTTGCTTGGAGGGTCTTTTATTGGATCATTCAACAGGGCAGCAGTTCCACAGCAGCATTTAAGATTCTAAAAACCACACACTTGAACACTGAAACACATAAAATACCAAGAGAAGGATTATTATCAGATCCTGTAAGTCAGTTTTAAGCCAAGGCTCAAAAGTACCTAAATTAAGCCAAGAGAACAGATCTTACCTTCAATATATAGAGCCCACAGAAACATATGGCATTATTTTTTTAAAATATCTATATTTATAATTTTTTTTGTGTTTCTCTGATCTGGGAAGAATATTGTGCTTGTATCCATAAAGAATCTTCCAAAGGTCTGTATAGACACAAGAGCAATATTTTTTTCCTTAAAACAGCATGTATGCCTTATGGAGAAGCCAATACTATTTCTATATCTATGGAGACCTGTTCCAAACTAATGTTTAACTTAATGAGTCCTTTGGGCAAAGAGTTCTGTGAGTTTGGAAGTTTTACCAAGTTCTCTCCCTGTCCTCTGAATGAGGGCTATCATATCTTCTTTACTCTGTGGGCATCTTATAAAGCATAATTTACAGAGGCTAGAATTTACCATGAAATATTAATATTTTAGACTCCTGGATGTCTGGCTTATTATGGCATTTGCCATGTAAAAAATCATTTTGTGGTTCAGCCAATTCCATAGGAAACCAACTGATTACTGAAAGAAACTGGTATCATGGGAACCTAAAAAGACAATGGGGTGGCCCTAAAAAGACAGTGTGCACAAAATTAACAAGTGAGATTCATCATTCCCTTGGGCCAAATCATGATTAAATTACGACTAGTCTTCTTATGCCAGAAAGTAAATAAGAAAGCAGAAAGTAATTTTTAAAATGTGGGACTTATAGATAACAGATGTCTGTTTATGAATTGCTCAAAATCTTAAACCAGCAAAAAGAAGAGAAAGTAGCTAGGGAAAAAAAAAAAAACTACTCATGGAAGCATGCATATTAAACTTCAATATGTAACTCTAGCTCTGTGGATCTGGTTCTCTGGATCCTGAGTGGAACCTATGTACCTCCTGGAGACTAATGGCTTCTGGATGGTGTTTATAAATCTTCAGCTTGACCTTTATAATCTTGACAATCATCAAGTGATTCGAGAATTACTTATGTTTCTGCATGACAAAACCTGACATAAGGGCAGAATTCTCGAACTTCGCTGATGTGATAATTGCTAATAGTATCCGTTCAGGACTTATCCAGCAGGGTTCAAATAATGTCTTTCTCTGATATTAATTCGAGACCAGTTGCCCAGATTTTGTTCCTGCAGAGAGCTAAAAAAGATGTTAGGAATGGCTGCCCACACCTGGTGGCAATCTTAGATGTATTCTATACATTGTCACACGTGATATCTGTTCATGTCTGTTTGCCAATGTGTGAAAAATAGAATTAGCATGATATTCTCAGAAATACAGGGTGTCCTCTCAGTAATTTTTAAAAGGGATAGCAACCCCAGAAGGTGTTGATCTCACTGTCATTTAAAGGAATAGCAAGACCTTAAGCCATAAGTGTTTAGAGTCTCTGAGAGCTTTACCAATTTTGGTTTCAGAATTGAATTTGTACTTAACCACCTTTTCCAAAGATTGGACGTGATAGGGACAATTAAATTTCTTATTAATTGCCAAATCTTTACAAAGATCTTTGCAATGGTTACAGTAAAATGGGTGCCTCTGTCATTAGAAGGGTCATTTTGCAATTTCCTAGATTTTGAACACAAAATCAAGTAATTCTTTGTTATTGGTAGAGTCATAAAGTTCCAGCAAAGAAAGACTTTATTCATCCCAAGAATAAGCATGTAGTATGTATAATGATGAACATATTTAAAATGTGCTGCAAGTTAGCTGCATGAAATCTGCTTGAAGATGGTCAAAAGGACTCTGGTATTTGGGTTCTGTCAATGTCATGCGTTTACAATTTCACCAGAATTATCACAGTGACGAATAAAATATGTACTTTGAAATTTTTTAGCAAAGATTTCACATAAATATTGATTGGAAAGAGTGGCCGATTTATATTTATTGTGATAAAAATCCAAGTAGTTCTGACTAATGCCTTATGTTTAGGACCATTAGCAAAAATGGAAGCCAGTAAAATTCTCACCTTAATTTTAACACACAATGTGTAGATATGTGCCTAGTTAGGTAGATTTCTTGGATCAAAAACAGATTATGCAAAAAAAATTTTTTTGAGAAGAGTTTGAGAAGCTAGGGCATCACTTTTTGAAGTAATATATCTTCAGAAAATTACTACAATGGGGTGTTTAACCAAAATAAATAGATGAATAAATTGATCAATCTATATCAATCAAAAGATACATATAAATAGTTATTATACAAGTGTTTGTGATTGATCTTAAGTAGGTTTATTATTAATCCTGAAAATTATAAAATCATTATGCTATATGCATTTTAACTTAATACATTCAATTTAAAGAAGACTGAATTTCTCTTTTGATTATTAGTTTGATATACAATCCAACTCTTAAAATTGTTTTAAGTTAAATTGGTTTCAGAGAATGTCCAGACAAATCTAATTATTTGTTATCTTTTATTTTATAATGTAAATGTATACCTTGTGTAGTGTTTATAAAAATTAAAGTGGCAAAAAATATAAATTTCTTTCCAAAGAAATTGGGACATTCTCTGCTCTATAGGTGAATTGTAATGCTAAAAAAGAGGGATAAATTAAAACTCTGTATTAATAGCATAGTTTGTTTTCCCTTTCAAATGCATCCAACTACTTATACATTATTAATCAATTGTTTTATATTTGTATAGGATGCTTTTTTCTGTGTGATAACTTCCCAATTCTATTTACCTTTATTATGCTAATAGCACATATACATTCGTTTGTATTCTAGATTTGACAAACAAATTATAGTGAAATATTGATAAAATAGATAGCTAGCTGAAAAAATAATTTTGGATTCATATTTCACTCCATTTTATGTCTACAAGCCAAAGACTCCAGGAACATACAATGTAGCCAAAGTTGGATTTATTACTTGGTGAAAACAATGGACACCACCCCATGTAATAAACCATAGGAATGTTTGGTCCTTTTAGTGGTTGTGTAGTAACTTTGTTTCTAGTATCTAGTTAGAAATGATTATGAGTCATTTGTTTTTTGTTGTATCCATGTCACAGAGAGTTCTAGTCATATATTTGTGTCCTGCAAAATTGTTAATGTCAGTAGGGGAGCCACATGACCTAACAGAGGGGCCCTAGGCCATCTACCAGCTGTCATCTGTCAGATATGATTATTTCTTTCTCACTCTTTACTTTTAAAAAAATAAGCTGCATTAAAAATAAAATATAAAAGAGTCCACTAAAATTTTAGGATAACAGATATACATATATGTAATTTTACCATGACCAAAACCCAAATAGTATAAAACATAAAACTAAATATTTTTACTATCCATAAAAATCAAACATGAATGCACACAGACACAAACACATGTGTGAGAATTATGGTTCTCTATCACAGGGCCAAATGAAAGGAAATGTTTGTAGCAGACACCATAGGTAAAGAACTGATTCTAGTGAGTATGAATTGCTATAAGTGAATTAGAAGAGAACCCAGAGTCTAATAAACAATGAATGCAAACCGTCAATTTATGGAACTATATTTGGCTCATAAATACTTGAGCCAATGACTTTTTATAAAGAGAATCACAAATAAAACAACATGAAATATTATTTTCAGGTCATGATTGGGGAAACAGTATTAGGAAAACAGTAATTCTCATAGTTGATATAAATTTAAACATATGAAAAATTAAAATATATTCAAAGTATTTATGAAAAAGATCTATTGCTATTAGAAACTTAAGTACTATTTCTAATGAATTTTATTTATTAAAAACACTTTGAGAGGATATTACAACAAATCAATGTTTAAGATGAACACATAGATGTTTTACATTTGTTTTATTATATAGTGTGCTTTTATATTCCTTTTAATTACAAGAAAAGTTACATTTCAGTTTGGAAAAAAAGACAAGCTTAGATTAATAGAGAAAAATCAGGCTCAAATTATTGAACATACATTAGGAAGCAAAAAATTATTCTAGTTGAGTGAAATTTATATATTTGTTTACTTCTTAAAACATTATTTATATCACATTTTGCTTATTCACTTATCTACAAAAAGACACTATAGTTGCCTCATATTTTAGCTATTATGAATAATGCAGACAAGTATACAAATATCTCTTTGAGATACTGCCTTCAACTCTTTTGGGTATTTATTCACAAGTGGATTTGTAAGGGTCTTATGGTAATTATATTTTTACATTCTTCTAGAACATATTTTCAACAAGATCATACCATTTTACATTCCCAGCAATAAGCACATAAGTCCCAGTTTCTTTACGTTCCTACCTGCCAGAGTCCAGCTCCAGCAGGTCCAGGGCTCCCTGAAGGATGGACGGTGTTGACAAAAGGGAGTGAGAGAGCCTCTGCTTATTTCTGCTCACTAGACAGGCATCTCTGCACTGACCCTAGAGTCAGCTTTATTTATTGAAAAAATGTATGGGGTACAAAATAGAAGTGGCAATTGCCTTGGACAATGATTTCTGATGACAAATTCTTTGGTATGTAAAAATTTCCCAGAACATGGATTGGTAGAAGACTCCTGCATAACCTTTACCAATAGAGATTGAAGTAGGTGACTAGATGCTTATCACATGGGGAAGGAAGGGATCTTTAGCATTTAAATACTAGGTGATGTTTTTAGCATAGCAAAGGCAAGAGTTAGTTCTTTTGTGAGCATCATCTGATGGTGGGAGGACTTGCAAACATGCCTTACTTCAGAAATAGCTTCCAGCACCTACCAACTCTTGCTATTCTCTGGTTATGTGTTTGTTGTTGTTGTTGTTGTTGTTGTTGTTGTTGTTCTGTATTGTTTTATTTTGTTTGATAGTATCTATCCTAATGAGTATAAGTTAATGTCTCATAGTTTTTACTTACATTTCTTTAATGATTAATGACATTGAGTATTTTTTAATGTGCTTATTTAACCATTAGTAGTTCATTTTTGGAGAAATGTCTATTCAAGACCTTTACTCACTTGTAAAGTAGGTTATTTATTTTTTTATGCTCTTGAATTTTAGAATATGATTCAGCCTTAAAAAGGCAGAAAATTCTGATGTATGCTACAGCATGCATGAATCTCAAAGACATTTTATGTGAAATAATTCAGTCACAAAACCACAAATACTGTATGATTCCACTTCTATCAGTACTTAGAGTAGTCAAAATTATAGACACAGAAAGTAGAATGTTGGTTGCCAGGAGTTGGAGGGAGAGGGAGATGAGGAGTTATTCCTCAATGGAATGGAGTTTCAGTTTTACAAGATAAAAAGAGTTATGGAGATGGATAGTGGTGATGGTTGTAACATTATGAATATACTTCCATTAATAGCTATTTACCTTTTTTTCTGGATGGCATGTCACAGTGACTAAGGATCAGAAGAGCCATACTATCATAAAAATAGTATTTTGAGTATTAATCAGTCAAAACTTATGCAGTCAAAACTTATGCATATGTCTACATATATCATTAAAAAAATAAACCCATGAAGAAGCTACAAAGACCACTGAACTAGTTTGGACAGAGATGGAATGCCCAGTAGTGTCATTGCTCAAAGTAGATTGATGGTTTGATATCAACCATTAGTGTTCATTGACAGCTTTTCAATTTTTTAAAAATTTTTCAAAAAAATGTTTAATATTTATTTATTCTTGAGAGACAGAGACGAGCATGGGTAGGGGAGTGGCAGAGAGGGAGAGAGAGAGAGAGAGAGAGAGAGAGAGAGAGAGAGAGAGAGAGTTTCCAAAGCAAGCTCCAAGCTCTGAGTCAGCACAGAGCCCAACACTGAGCTCAAACCCACAAACCATGAGATCATGCCCTTAGCTGAAGTTAGATGTTTAATCAACCAAGTCACCCAGCCACCCAGGCACCCCAAACCTTGATAGCTTTTTTAAAACTTTGATATTTTAACTGAAATACAAAATTTTTCTTCACATATGGAGACAGAGAAAAAAGTGATCTCATCCAAATCTGCAGATGCTGAAAAAAGTTAATGATGATATTATAAATAAGCAAAGATAAAAATCAGGAGAAAGATGAAGGAGCAATATAGAAAGAGAGATAATATAAATATCATCTACAAGTATATAGAATTTCATCTTATTGTGGTGATTTTTCTCAGGCTTTTTTTAAATTTAAATATCAGTTAACACAGTGTGCAATATTAGTTTCAGGAGTAGAGTTCAGTGATTCACCACTTACATACAATACCCAGTTCTCATCACCCAGTACCTGTCTTAGTGCCCATCATCCATCAAGCCCATCTCTCACCCACCTCCCTCTGTCATTGTTCTCTATTATTAATAGTATCTATGGTCTGTTTCCCTCTCTTCTCTACCCCTGCCCTTTCCTCTATGTTCTCATCTGTTTTGTTTCATAAATTCCAAATATGAATGAAATCATGTAGTGTTTGTCTTTCTCTGACTGACTTATAATTTCTTAGGTTAATTCTGTCCCCTTTCTGGAATGTCAGTAACTATTGAGACTCTTGATCTTAGAGAATCCTTGCACATCAATTTTCTGTCTATTCTCCCTGACTTAATTATACCTACAATTTTTATGGAAATTTTTTAAATAAATGGTTGACAAGATTCTCATCTTCCCTGCTCACCTTTCTAATATTTTTTCAGTTGTACATATGAAGGCCAATTAGGTGAAATAGATAAATTATTACCTGGTAAGAATGCCTTTAGAATCTGTCATCTTTACTTACGTAAACAATTCTTGTTGATTGATTAAACATTCAAAAATAAGCTGAGAATTTAGATTTTATTGAATTTTTATGACTATAATGTAAATAGCAATGTAAATGGTAACAGTATTCCTTAAATTGCATATGCTTTATTAAAATAATATGACCCATATTTACACCAAGTCTATTTTATGTAGAAGTCACTCTTTTAAAATAACCACTTAATATTGTGGTATTTCAAAGTATACTAATGTTAAGACACAAATTTAATATATTTTTCTTAAAATACGTTCGATTTAAATACCATCAATTATACATGCCAAACTAAACATTTGCACAGAAGAGATTAAACAGTTCTTTTTCAAGAGATTTCCAGTAAACCCTAATGACCAGAGCAGCATCTGCAGCTAAAATTTTCAGGCAGTCCATGTGTGTTTGCTGTTTGTGGTGTGAGAATTTAGCATATGTAGTGTTTGATGTTTTAGTCATAAGACTGAGGTATTAATTAAAGCAAATTTTTTACTTTAGGCAAGTGGAAGACATATTGCTATAATATATCCATAGAAACAAATGATGTCTTTGTAACATCCTTTCTGCAAATAAAACTTTTGAAAAAGGAAATGACTTTAACCTATCTTGTCTTCTAATATCGCATGCTTCCATGTCTACAAGTGTAGTCTCAAAATGTGCTGTAAAGTTTAATATCCACCAGCATCTTTTGGTGCCTACACATAAACACCTATAGGCTAGATTAGGAAAATGGTTTTCAACCTAAACTTAATTTTTTGAATGCTCCTGAAATTTATGATCTCTACTAGAAGTGAATCGGAAGTATGTTAGTAGGACATATCTGAAGTTAGATTAATGTAGATCACGTCAGCATTTGCTCTGCCAAGTGCTTTTCAAGGATTCGTAACGTTAGCATTTATTTTCAATCACCCATACTTGATATGATAGTACATCTTCAGTATGCCAAGTATGACATCTGCTGCATTTCTCATTCATTGAAGAATTGTTCAATACTTGACTCACTTAAGGAAATGAATAAACCAGGTGAAGTCAAGTTAGCTACTTCTCTTTGACTTATACGTAAGAAGAGAGAAAGAGTGCTATGTAAAAGGGATGACTATGGACTCATTTTAATTTGCATAACAATTTCATATGTATGTTAAAACAATATGATAGATGTTCAAAGTAAGAAAAAATACATGTAGGAGGTGAGTTTAAAAAAAATCTTCACCTGAGTACTTTTATATGCCATATATAAAAATCAATGAAAAAGTTTCTTAAAAAATGTGTTAAGCTGTTTTCCCTTTTAATTATTATCTCATTACAACTTAATTTTTTATACTTAATGTGAAATATAATCTGAAACTAATGTCAATGACTATAATATTATATAATGATTTCTCAGTCAAATTAGCGCTGCTGTTTAAATTTGACACAAATAGTTCTGTGGTTTTCTTGGCCTCAATTTCATAACTACTTATACTGTGACACACAGAGGTGAGTTTAAGAGATTTGGGTGTCTGTTATAAATGGTTTCTACTTACTAAGTTGATAAATATTATGCATGCTTCAAGAATACTGCCAAAGTAAATTCTCTGGAGTATGCATTGCTTTTTCATTTTTCCTTCTACATATTTAAACAAGGGTCTTAAGTTTTTATTCAGAATGAGATAGTTAGCCATTTGTATTTATCAACTACAACTTTGTATCACACCAGAGAATATAATGACAGAGAAATGATTTGAATAATTAATTTCAAACCTAAACTATATGACTCAACATCTGGCAAATTTACAAGAGAAAAACATTAGAATTTTTATGACATGTAGCCTCCATTCATTCGCTGTAACTAATGTTTATGAGCTACAATATGGAAACGTGTTCTGGTTCCCTATTCCCCTGCCTCCACCATGGATAACAATCCTGGAACAAAAGTTTTGTGTACCGATTAGTGAGCAAATAAATGTGAAAGAATACATGCATAAACAACATAACAACCTTTACTAGTTTATACAGCTGTCAAAAAGTTTTTCTGCATACTGTTTAACCAAACAGATTTTTGAAATTGACTTGAACAATAATTGATAAGTTTCAGAGAAATTTGGATATTAAAACACAGGTAAAAAAGTAGTGAATGCACCTTGCTGAAACTTTTTAGTAACTAAATCTTAAATACTCATTACATATTTGAAAGATTACCTATCATACAAAGCAGAACAAAAGCACCACAAAGAGTAATTTTTGAATTTTCCTCTATGAATTTGTATGTGTATACATGTATGCAATATTCTCACATAAGAACAGGCTGGAAGCCATTTCTGAGGTAAGGCAGTTTGCAATGCTTCCCACCATCAGATGACAACCAGCATCTACATCTACCCACTCAACCTCCACTCAATTTCTGCTTGAACACCGACCCCCCAGGTTCCTGACTGACTGATATCAGGAATGACTTGCCTTCTTATACAAAAAATATGTGAATTGTATCTTGTGAAAAAACTTGTTATAGGAGTTTTTTCTTTTGTAATTATAGGAGCAAATATTACATTTCCTGAGAAAACCTGTTTTTCTTCCCCTGGAAAACAGGCTATTGATACCTGCTCACAAAAGAACTAATTTTTGCTTTTGCTATGCTAAAAATATCGCCTTGTATTTGAATGTAAAGATCCCTTCCTTCCCCATGTGATAAGCATCTAGTCACTACTTCAATCACTATTGATAAAGATTATGCATGAGTCTTCTACCAATCTATGTTCTGGGAAATTTTTACATGCCAAAGAATTGTCATCAGAAATCATTGTCTAAGGCAATGGCCACTTCTATTTTGTATCTCATACATTTTTTTCAATAAATAAACCTGACTCTAGGGTCAGTGCAGAGATGCCTGCGTGGTGAGCAGAAAGAAGCAGAGGGTCTCTCATTCCTTTTTGCCGACACCGTCCGTCCTTCAGGGAGCCCTGCACCTGCTGGAACTGTACTCTGGCAAAAGCAATCTTAAAAATGTCAGAATTCCTAAATATAAATTTTCTTAAAAATGATACAATTCCTTCCTAGACACTTTGTCAGAAAACAGAATGTAGGAAATAATTTTATTCTGAGTTAATGTATCTAATAGATTTCCAAGTCTTTATTCTTTTTGCCGGTAGATGAAATACCTTTGCTGATACTGGGAAGATGTATTCTTAGAAATACGTTTCTAAAGCCAAATAGTAAACAGATAAAGCTAATGAAAAACCAGTCCTCTCGTTGAAAAGTAAGCCTTACTCTCTCCTCTGTCTCTAAATATAGGTGGGGATAAGTGACAAAGCTAGACAGACTCAGCTAGTCCCGGCGGCACAAAGAACTGGAGGGACCAATAAGGGGCACCTAGGTGGCTGAGTAGTTACCCATCAGACCTTTGGCTTTGGCTCAGGTCACAAACTCACGGTTTTCTGAGTTCAAGCCCCACATCAGGGTCTGAGCTGGCAACCCAGAAACTGCTTGGGATTCTCTCTCTTTCCTTCTCTCTCTGCCCCTCCCCCACTCACTCTCTCTCTGTCTCTCTCAAAATAAATAAGTAAACTTAAAATTTAAAAAAAAGAAATATGTTTCTGCAGCCTAGCTGTAAATTAATAAAACTAATGAAAAACCAGTCATCTCAATGTAAAGTGAGCTACACTCTCATGTCTGTCTCTAAATATAGGTGAGGATAAACAACAGAGTGACTCACGCTGCCGCACTGAGAACTGAAGGGATCAATAAAGTAAAACAAACAGTTGTGTTTGTTTATTAAAAACCAGCTCAACAAAATTATGCTTATAATTATTCTTAGTTTTTAACACTTATGACTATCAAAATCCTTTCTTCTTTCCCTTAGCAATATTTATTTCTTTTAACAACATTTAAGGGAAGTACCGTGACATCTGGTAAGTGATTTCCATCACTTGTTAAATGTTTTAGCCATATTTTAAGTCAACTTTCCCCATCCAAAATCTGTTTCTGGAGACCCATCTCAATAAATTTGTAAATATTCAATCCAGAAAGAAGAAATAGATTCAGTACCAGAGTCTTGCTTTGCATCCAGAAATCCACTTCAAAACTATTGTGTTTTTGTTAACACTGAGATTCACACTGCATTAAAATAGTAAAATATTCCTGCATAAATGAAATCTATTCCTGAATTAGATTGGTCTAGTGGATGGAATTTTTTTAAGGGTCTCAATTTTTTCAATGTTTAATATACTGCTTATGACTGTGATTGGATTAGATTAAAATTTGAAGCATCACGCTAGAGGCACATGTGATGCTTGCAGTTCTGGTTAACATTTTGTCTGTGAATCTTTTAGCTGCTTGTCAGATGTCATGGTCATGAGAGTCACTGGTTAGAGATCTGTGTTGTTTGAAGAAATAGCTAAATGGAATGGCAACATTTATTTACTCACAGAGATACTTAAATCGATAGGAAATATGGATGTATATTGAAATTGCATTTACCTTATATTCAAAGTGAGATACTACTTACTAATATTTATATCATAAAATCATAAATTGTAATTTCTTTAGGAAAACATGTTGTAGTGGTCATGATTTATTATTCATGTCTTCTTCTAAGGAACCGTATTATTTTCGTACAAGTTGACCAAATTCAAAATCTCCTACATAAATTTGAATAAGAAATAATTTCATTATATAAACTCTGAATTATTCAAAACACATTTCTTTTGTATTCATCAGGTAGGATTTTATTTTCCCATTGAACAAAGGCAGAACTCAGAATTGTGTGAGCACCATTGGTACTATTTTTAGAGCATTAGGAAACTGTGACTGTTCTGTTGGTGTTTTTCTCAATGCCTCATTCTGTATCATTCCTGCGTTTAAGAAACAATGCGATGTTTCTTACTCTCCAAAACTATTAATGCAATAAAGTCAAGTACGTGTATGATCAGTTATAAACGCTATCAAGGAGAATAAAGTGAAATTTCTATGTCAGTTTAAATATAAAATTTGTGTAATATGAAAACTATCTTAAGTGCAGAGTTTCTTTTTTTATACTTCAGAGTTCTTAAATTTATCTGTTTGCATATGTAGTTTTTTATGTTTCTCTTCTAAAAATTACGTATATTAAAAACCATGTCCCCTTTGTGAAAAAAAATATCTGTAAAATACAAAGAGCCACATGCTGCTTTTCTTCTGCAATTCCCTGTGCTTCTTTTAAATAGTCTTTGTGAACTCAGTGGAATCTCATTTTAATATTAATTGTAACATTTTGCACTTAGATAATGCTTTCCTCTGAAGAAAGCCAAAGCACTTAGCAGTGAAAAATCTTAGCCATCAGCCAGGACAAATATGTAAGGAAAGACTCCATAAATGAATAGCCAATTTAAAGGAGGAGGAAATGATTTGAATTCCTACCCCTTTCAATCAGGCAGCAGGAAGAGAACCAATTTTTCTCCGACCGCCCCTAAGGGTTTGCAACAGAAGAGAAAAGTAAACTCCACTACCGGGGACCTTGTGGTTCAAAAGACATATGGGAGAGGGAAGAACAAGAATTACATACTAGACCTGTCTACACGAAGCTGAGAAAATGAATTGCAGCATGCTAAGCATGGCCTGATTCATGTCAAGGAGCAAAACTTAGTAAGTGATACATTTCTGGACAATGCGTGCTGTTCAAGAAACCCAGTACGTTAGAAAATGCACACACACCCCACACGTGTGCACATGCGTACACAGACACACTACATTCTCCTACTCCCTTCTATGTATGAATGGTTGTCAATTCACAGAGATGCCTTAATGTCAGAACTTTGTTTAAATCCTTATTCAGTTCATTGTCAGCTTACAGGCTCAAAGCCTTTATGCTTTCAGGTGAAAAGTGGAGACAGTGACAGATTTCTTGACAAATTGTGAAATTGTAAGAGGCAATGTGTGTGTGTGTGTGTGTGTGTCTGTATACACACACACACACACACGTAGTTAATAGAAAAATACAATTATTTAAAATTAATGTTTAATAAATTGGAAGTATTCAGTGGAAGATAAATGTCATTAGTATACTGATACAGATATAATTTCAAATGACAATATAACTTAATAAAGAGATTGATTCTTTTATTCAGGGAATACAATATTTATCTCTATTTTTGTTAGGAAATAAAGATTATTTTAAATAGCATTATGAACTTCCTCATGTTATCAATTTGTTTTTGTAAATTCATTACTTAGAATTTTAAAAACTTTTTTATTTTTGAGAGAGAGAGAGGGAGAGAGAGAGCAGGGGAGTGGCAGAGAGAAAGTCCCAGGCAGGCTCTGTACTGTCAACATGGAGCCCAATGTGGGGCTCGAACCCTTAAACTGTGAGATCATGACCTGAGCCAAAACCAAGAGGTGGACACTTAACCGACTGAGCCACCCTGGCACCCCTCATTACTTGGGATTGTAAAGTAAATTTTATAGAAATCAAAACTCGAAGATCCTTGCATTCCATGAAGTTCTCCTTTCCTGATGAAAATTTTAAACAAACATTTTATTTTATATTGAACATTATATTATATTATATTATATATTATTAATATTATTATATTAAATATTAAATGTATTATTTGCAGTCACTAATTTGGATGATAGTTTAAGTTGAACATTTTTGTATAATATCCTTAATAAAATAAGTAGTCTTAAATTTTCCAAAGAAAATTTAACTCCAAAATACATTATCAATACTAAGAAAAATATTCATCTATTAATTCTGTGAATTAAGAATGGCTTAATGTTAGGTGCACCTGAGTAGCTCAGTTGGTTAAGCCTCCAAATCTTTATTTCAGCACAGGTCATGATCTCAGGATTGGTGGGTTAAAGCCCTGCTTTTAGCACAGAGCCTGCCTGGGATTCTCTCTTTCTCTTGTCCCTCTCTCTGGCCCTCTCATGCTCTCTCTCTCTCTCCTCCTCTCAAAATAAACAAATAAACTTTTTTTTTTTGGCAAAAGAATGGCTTAATGTTAAGAGAAGTAATATTTTGTTTGCTGCCTTATGTAAAGTTTATTTTTAAATTAACCTAAATCTCTTACATATTTTCTTAAGAACAAAATCATTCCTCCTCTCTTGATGTTTCTTTCTATCTGCAACAGAACCTGAGGATAATCTCACCCTTCCAGTCTCCATTTCACGTCCTGATATTTCTCCCTACAACGACTGATCAGACTGTCGTGACAGATCTGACAACGTCATGTAGCAAGTGCATTAACTCCATAATACCATGCTTGGGCTTCACATGTGTTACCCAGTATTTGCTTGTTCACTTTGGAAGAGAAACGTGTTATCTATTTATTTCATCATCTCATTTTTGCCTTATTCCCATCCTATCTTATTCCCTGTTTTCCCACACCATCTAGCCACTTCTCTGTAACTGAACATCACTTGTATCCAATACAACACTCCGGATAGTTATGGGAGATGCTATTCTGGATGACAAAGTATGAATCATCTTCATGACAGCACTCAGTGCCAAGTCTAACTTTACTTGGAAGCAGTAATAATCCTTTGTTCCTCTTTAGTTCAGAACACTAATTAACAGAACAATAGCAATACTGGAAACCATTTTCATAACTACAGCAACTATACTGGCGTCCATACAAACAAAAAGTTTGGTTTGTATAATAGCATTTGACATATTAGATCTCACTTCACTATTGAGTCAGCTAACTCTTTCCTTTTGCAACTCTTAATCTTCTCAATTTTCCATGGCAAGTGCATATTCACCAACTGAAGTGATGGAGGAAAAGCAGGAAGAGGTCCGCCCCAGCACCCACGTACCTGATCAGTAGTAGCGTGTAAGCGGGAGGAACCTGAAGATTGTGGTACCCAGATGAGCACTAGAATGAACCTCAGGCTCTTTGAAGTGAATGCAGCTAACTTATATATATATCTAGTAAAATGGATGCTGTCTAAAGATTAGCATACCTTAACAATATGTTTGCCATTTTCTCTTTGAGGCCTTATTTGGACATTCATTATTAAGTTCTTCACCTTCCATTGAAAGGGAGGGATAGTTAGCCATTAGTTTCTGATGACTCATCAGAGGATAGTACTTAGCATTAGATGGATAATTATTCCACATTATGTGATTTCTTTGCGTAGGTGTTCATGATGAGATACATAACAAAAATGCAATATGTGTTACTAATCTGTTTATCAAGTAAAACTCTAACTCAGCTTAAAAATCAAGATTCTTATTTCCTGAAATAGTCAGAATTATAAATATATTTTTATAGGTAAAAGACATTTTATAATATAATTAGTAATACAGAGCAAGAAAATTGTTAAATAAACACAATTCACTTTAGCTGCCATGTAAGATCTATTTTAAACGGCAACTTACAAGAGACTTCTAATTGCTACTATCTAGCAAGGCGATCAAAGAAGACAAATCCACCATTTTTATTCTTATTTATTTTGGTTTGAGGATATTTGAGATATAATAATGCACTTATCTATACAACATCAAAGTGGAGGTGTTCCCAATATTAATGTTTGTTATTAAGCCTTTCAGCTGTCTGGTAACTCAAGTGGTCTATAGTTGAATACTCTCTAATGCCAGATGGAATATCAGAAAATGTGTATGAGGCTTTAATTATCTGAAAACCCGAAATGAACCACTACTCATGATACCTGGGGATTTTAATGAAGAGGATACATATGTTCTTCTTGCTAATTGAAGATGAGCTTCATTTTAATGGATTTAATCTCCTGAGAATTTAAAACATAAAAAAGAGAAGAATTGAAAAGAATTTAAAAAACCCAAAGCAAACTTTGCTAAAACTCTTCCTATTGAATAGAAAATTATTGGAGGTTCTTATTTCTATGGCAAATGGTTATGTTAAATAGGGAAAATATGTATGATATAGAAGTTCAGGAAAATATAAGTATTACTTTTTTCACAGTTGTCAAACAAGTGATACTCCACCAAAACATTAGCCATACATCTGAATAAAGCATCAGGTCTACAGATTGAAAGTTGAGTATTAGACACAATTTTAAAAGATGGGCTGTGAATAGTACATTATTAATAGCTAATTTAGAGGTAGAAAATTCTTAAATGTAGTTTAGAAAATTAAAACTTTATTTTGTAAATAGTCCATACAGAAATCATAACAACTTTAAGAAAAGAAAAAAAAAATGAAGGCAATTTGAAAATGAAAACAATGGCTCAAAGGGCCAAATTGATCTAAATGCACTTTAAATGTCATAAATATGTACAGTACTTCCAACAGTTGCCATATTTATTGGGAGATATTAAAAGTTACAACGAAGTCAAATCATTCATTCAATGATGGGTGTATGTACAAGTAACCACATGATCATATCAATGGCTGATCCAAACATTGCTTGGAAAATAAAAATGAAGAAGATACTCCATGAATACTGGAAATGTAAATATGAATGAAGGAGCCTGGAGAAGAAGGTGAGGCACAGAGGAAGAGACATTGTTAGGGGGAAAAGATGTTAAAATCACATAAAGTGGCTTTAGGGTTCAAACATGAAAGATGATATTGAAGAGCCAGAGAGAGATTCAAACAACTATGAAAAATGTTGGGGGTGGGCATTGGCAGGACTTACCGTGTCACCTCCCAAAGTAGACAGTGTGGTCCTTGTCCACCTGACAGATATGTTGCTTGTCTTGCACTAAATCAAAATGTCATGAAATCTTGATTTCATTATGCATTTGCTTGAAGTAACTCTCACTATTCTGATTGCCCATTCACCAACCACTGTAACAGTCACCAATATGCTGACTATGCTGGACACATCTCTTCATTGCAGACTGATTTGCTCTTTTTGTACGTTTATAAATTCTTCTCTCTAAATGTTTATTTTTGAGAGAGAGTGCAAGCATGGGAGGAACAGAGAGAGGGAGACAGAGGATCCGAGGCAGGCTCTGCACTGACAGCAACAAATCTGAAGTAGGACTCAAACTCATTAACCATGAGACCATGACCTAAGCTGAAGTCGGACACTCAAGCAACTGAGCCACCCAGGCACCCCTAAATTACCCTCCCTAAATAGTGTAAGTACACACTATGAATCTGCTCAACTCTGGGCCCCAGTGATATCAGTTTTCTTAGCTGAGGTTTGGATTGAGGAAATAGCTGTCCTGAGAGGTGATTTTACCAAGACAAATGTCATCTCATGGGTCCATGTATGAGTGTCCCTATGGGCTTCACTAAGTGAGAAACTGAATAACAACCAGGTTATTATTTTTGTTCTGGAAGAATATCATTCCCATCAAGACACTTTGTTTTGAGCCCACTTGTTCCAAAACTGATTTCTACCTTAAACAAGCTAAAGTGTATCATTTGCTCAAATTTCAACTTTGCTGATGACAATGTGAGGAGCCTCCTGTGGTTTGGAACTATATGCATCTTAGAACTAAATTAATGTTTTTCTAGAAAGAAAACATAATAATTCACTGATTTTAATATAATTCTAGAATGGAGAGCATATTGTTAAAGTGATGGCTCACATTATTCCTGGGCAATAATTTAGAAGACCTATCTATTGAATGTATTGAATTCTGCAATATACCTCTAAGTCTTGCCATTTACTGATGGTGACGTACCATAATTAGACAGAAAGGGCCCAGAACCTGGCATGAGCCGCCCAGCAATAAAGATAAGATATTTCACCTGGAAGTGAGACATAGTATTTATATGGCAGGATAAATAATAAGCAGTGGGACCCCAAGCCTGGAGAGGATTATGTCACCTGATATGCAGGACCAGGAAGCAGAAATTCCAGAAATTGTAGAGTCAGCAACTACTGTTTAAACATAAGAGCAGTACTAGGAAGTGTCAGTTAAAACCTTTAAATATTTTTTGCTATGTGATAGTGAGGTTAGGGGGTTGCCAGCTTTGTGTCCCAAGCTTCCTTGTTAACTAGTTGCCAGTTAGGATCTACTAGTTGGTAGCACTTGTGGGAGAGCAGAGAGCAGAAGTGGAGAAGAAAGTCCCTTCCAGGTTTCCAGACCGGGTCTGAGCCCCAAGCAGGCCCTACAGTGTACATAATGGTCCGTATCCTCGTGGGGACTCTTGCTGTTTCCATCACCAGCCTTGTGGGAAACCCTCCAATCACAAGTTCTGAAACCTTCCCTGTTCTTTTGCCTTCTACCAGTCTTAGGCGCAATAATTGCTTCCTGTGATAATCATACTCTGTATTACGTTATAGATTTACATTTTTGCCATTTACCCTTCTCACACCAGTGTGATCTTTGATAGAATATCTCTTACAGTTTCTATTCTCTTAAAGTCTCCCTTCTTGATGAAACACAACTAATTTGCCTTCCTTTCTTCCTTTATTCTACTTTTCGGGAAAACATAATGCCTCTGTAAACATATGTAGCCACCTGTTTCCAAGTACCTGAATCTTATTGGAGAGCTGAACGACTGTACAGACTGGGTTAACATTAAACTCACAATAAAAAGTCTTAAATGCATATCCTCAACTATCTTAAAAATACTTTCTGTTCTTCCTCTGCTATTTACTCTCCCCTACTCTTACCTCATAGATCTGAAACATTTTTAAAATAATAATAAAAAAATACATGGAATTATTTTGATAGACAAATATATGCATCTACATATTATCAATTCATACCCATTTTCTGTCTTCTTATATCATAACCAAGGCCAACCTGTCAACTCTATTCAGAACACAGTACTTCAGAGTTTCTCAAAGACTTTGCAGCTGGAAGTATCTCTTTTTATTGGATCATTAATACCAATGCTGCTAATCAATAACTCCATTAGCATATGCATATAGCATTTTTTCCTATCCTAGCTAATGCCCATTTCTTTGTCCATTTCACAGTAAAACCACTGGACAGTTCTTTAAACTTACTTTTCACATATGCTCATTTCTACTGCTTCTCTCAAAGCATTCAGATTCTGACCCCCTTCTCTGCTGAATATACCAATTACAAAATCCCCCAAACTTCTGCCTTTTTCCACTTCTCAGAAACAGTAACTCAGTGACCATTTCTAGAAGTGTCACTATGATCTTTCTTGCTCACAGGTGTGCCTCCTCCAGGCTCCTTCTCTGTTCCTGCTCTTCAACCTTTGCAAAGTCAATATGATTGATTCTCTCCTCTCTTCATGATCTCATCTAGTCCAACGATTTTACAGTTCATTTATGTGTTTAAGATACTCTTGTTGATATCTTGGAGCCAGATGTGTCTCCTGTTCTCCAAACTCGTCTGGGGCTGTTTATTCCACATACCGAACGATTGTCTCATGTCAGTCAATTCCTCACCCTCAGTTACTTTCTTTTTCCTCTCTTTTATGATGTTCACAGTACATGCAACTCTGTGACATTATCCCAGTTATTTACTTCCATTTTATTTTACTTAATTCGGGGCGCCTGGGTGGCTCAGATGGTTAAGCCTCTGACTTCGGCTCAGGTCACGACCTCACGGTTTGTGGGTTCGAGCCCCGAGTCAGGCTCTGTGCTGACATCTAGCTCAGAGCCTAGAGCCTGCTTCCAGTTCTGTGTCTCCTTCTCTCTCTGCCCCTCCCCCTCTCCTGCTCTGTCTCTCCCTGCATCAAAAATAAATTTAAAAATTAAAAAAAATAAATTTATTTTACTTAATTCCCTCCACTAGAATACAAGTTCCATGAAAGGGGGCAGTTTCGCTTTATTACTGCTGCACTGAGAGCTTTTACAAAAGTGATCATCATATCAATAGCTCTGTTAATTTTTGTTAAACAAATAAAGGCATGGATAACCCCTGAGAAAGAGTTCTGTTGCCTGGAAAAGTACTTCCTTATAGAATATACTCATTTTAATGGATTAAATGGAAATACATATATGGGTATTTGAGTGAAGTTGTGTCCCTGAGAATGGATTGCATTTGTAGCCCCAGGAGTTTAAAGTTTCAGTCACACAAGATGAATAAGTTCTAGAGATCTATTGTACAACATAGTGCCTAATCTTACAATAGGATATTGTTCATTTAAAAATTTTAAAAGGTGGACCCATGTTGTGTTCTTACCACACACATCACCGAGTTAATAAAATAAGTACAAAGGGAAAGTCTGCTTACTTTGATTATAATGATAGTATTATGGTTATATACATATGTCCAATTTCATCATATTATACAGATTAAAAATGTTCTTTTTTTGGCATACAGTAATATCCTAATAAAGATGTTAAAAGAACAGGAAGCATCCTTTGTAAGATTATTTCCTTTTAGAGTAGCTTATTTTTGTTTTCTTGAGTATGTGTTATAAAATATCAAATAATATCAGGTTTTGTAATTGCTAACGTATGTATAGATTTCATTAGAAATATACATGAGAAAATGTTATCTACTAAATCTGACCCTTTCCTACCAGTTTTGTTCCCACAAAATTGAGAATAATCATTAATGTTGATCAAGTAATATGAACCGTATTTCATAACTTATTTTAATAAATACACAAGAAACGTTTCAGTAATTAATCTATATGTAGAAGTTGAGGCTTAAAAAGATAAAAATTTCAGGCTAAATCTATCAGCCAGAAAGTGCTAGGAATTATAGCCGAGGAAAAAGTATATAATGGATGTGAGGGCGATCTGGAGGCGACATCTGTCACCCCATTGATCGCCAGGATTGATTCGGCTGATCCGGCTGGCTGGGCAGGTGCCCCCTTCCTCCCTCACTGCTCCATGTTGGTCCCTCCTGTTTCCCGAAGCTGCCGTGCCCTTGGTCGAAGGGACGACCTTCCCTGATAGAGTAAGGCTCCTCCTTGGTCAAGGATATGCCAGTAGCTCCTGCTATGACCTCCAAACAAGTTCTCAAAAAATATATATAACATTTTCCTGAAGATTAGGAATTATTGGAAAATTATTTATTTAATCCATTATGGAATTCTTTCCATATAACAAATTTTCTAATATGGATCCTTTATACTGTTTTTTGAGTTCAAATTGTTTCGCTTATATTGTCAAATGCAATTTGCAAAACTGCTAAACATTTCCATTTATTTTACTTTTCCTAGAGAAAGAGTCTCTTTAAGCATAAATAATTCTACCTCTAATGTAGCTATCTAAATGTTTCATATATTTAGGTTTCTTTCATGAATCTTGGCATATATTTTAGGGGAAAATAACGCATCTACACACTGAATTTTATGTCTAGATATAGAAAGAATTTTTTTCAAAAGTTGGAGTTTGTGTTGTGTTATTTTATTATAGCAATAAAACTTCACTAGCTTTGATCAAATAACTACCCAAATAATCTATTTGAAACTCCTAAAGTATGCAAGAGAAACAAGCTTATGAAGCCAAAATAATAAACTACTTTCAAACAGGAAAAATTCAAGATTGGTACAAAGCAAATGCATGTGTGAACCTTTTAAATAATAACAACATCCTTCTTTTTTTTTTTTTCAGGAAAATTCACAGAACTGACAGATTAAAACAAAGAAACAAATAAAAACTTGAGAGAGAGAGGTCCCAAAGATGCAATGACGAGAAAATTAAAAGGCAGAGGACGAAGACTCTCCAGGAGCCAAAGCATCTCAGTCTTCTGGCTCAAGCCTCTTTTATTTTGCTATTTGTCTGATAACAGCAAGCACATACAACACAGTATTTGGCATCTTGACAGGTCATGCACCTGCAGCATATTCCATACTGGGTCATGAGTACATCTGCCACCAGACCAAACATTCTCTCCCTGGTCTGGAGTCCTTATGATGTCCTTCTGGAGAGAACGAGCAGGGCTGGTGGCTTTCCGATCTGGGAATGGACCTGTTTTTGGTTCCTTGTTGCTCTGTCCCTTTCCTTCAAGACATTCTCAGGGTGCCTCCTGTTTCCTGCTCTCCAACAAAAACGTAATATGTAAACACATGTTGAGCAGAGGAAAGACCACAGCAGCCTGTGATTTGAACATCTTAATAGAGGTGGGGCTACTAGTCTAGAGAAATTGGATGCTTCTTTATGATCATAAACATATGACTTCAGGCTACAAGTCCTGTGGTCTTTCCCCAACTCAAAAGTGACTTCTTTAAAAAAAAAATGCACATTTATATGACAATTACACTAGAAAAAAATTAATGCGGACACACAGATTGTTTTTCGTACTTTTATGAAATTTACAGATAATACACATTTTATGCTTTGTAGTCTCCTTTGCCACTGTTGACCTCTGCAGGGGCACTGTGAAGGCACCCATAGTCAGTGCCTACACAATGGGTGTGGCTGTGTGCCTTGACACATTTATGAACACTCAATTTTGGATTTCCTATCATTTCAATGCATCAGGAAAATGTAATTTTTTTCAACCATTAAAAAATGTAAAAACCATTATAAGCTTACAGTCACTGCAAAACCTATGTCTGGATTTGGCCCACTGACCATAGATTTATAGAATCATTTTCTTGTACACGAATAAAACCACTGCCAGCTCCCATCACCTACCACAAGAAGAAGGAGTCTGTTTTGTTGGTGTTGTTGTTGCTGGATGTTTAAACAGTACTTTTAAAAACAGATACATGTAAATTATTTAACAGGTGTTTTAAGATTTGAAAAAGCACACCATATTCTTAAGCTGGGAAAAAAATTAATTCCAGCAGCCTCTGTATTGTATTTCTCATCATTGAAATTGCTTTGTATTTAACATATTGGTGATTCCTTTGTTTCTGAGAAACTAGCCTGACTGATTATGTCTAATTTCTTTCTGGCTTATGAATTTTCTGAAATTAAACAATGGGTTTTATCAAATTTGGTAGCATCTCAGTAGTTAGTATAATGTTTTACATGTTGCTACTTAAATTGTGGTTCTCAGGACAGCCTTAGCATCACCTGAAATCTTATTAAACATGAGGAAACTCAGTTTCCAACTCAAGCACACTTAATTAGAATCAGCATTTTAACAAGGGATTTTTATGCACATCACATTGAGAAGCTTTGTTTTAACACACAATGAACACTTAGATATTAATAACAACTTGCCCAGTTAAAAATATGCCCTGTCAAGGTAATTTCCTTAGGTGCTGGGACGATAAGTTTACCTAGAAAATGTTGTAGCCTTAGCTATCATTAAAAGGAGAAAGGCACCAAACTCTCCTCTCCCAAGATCACATGTAGAATAGAATTGGGATCCATTCCTGTGGTCATTTTGTGGACGAAAAGAAACGTTGAGTCCATATAAACATCATCATGGGAATTCATGTAAATAATGTTAACATGGTTTTTAAATAGTTTAGATCATTAAAATGTTGAGAGAAACTTTCCTGGATTGCAAGGCTGTTAATTATTGTAATACAATTAGGATACATGCAACCATACCTCACAGATACTGTGAGTCGGTTCCAGACCACTTCAAAAGTGAACATTTCAATAAAGTAAGTAAAATTAATTTTGGTGGGTTTCCCTGGACATATCCAAGTTATATTTACACCATACTGTAACTATTAAGTGTGCAATAGCATTTTATCTAAAGAAACCATATATATAAATGAAAAAAATATTTTCTTGCTAAAAAATGCTAACCATCATCTAAACTTTCAGTGAGTCATCATCTTTTTGTTGGCAGAGGGTTTTGTCTTGATGTTGATGGCTGCTGCCTGATCAGGGTGGTGATTGCTGAAGAGTGGGTGACTGTGGCAATTTCTTAAAATAAAACAATAGTTTTTGAAATTTGTTCCATCAATTAATGTGTCCCTTCACAAACGATTTCTCTGTGGCAAGCTGTTTGCCAGCATTTTACCCCCAATAGAATCTCTTTTATTATTGGAGTCCTTCCTCTCAAACACTGCTGCTGCCTTATCAGTTATGTGTGTGGAATATTCTAAATTATTTGTTGTCATTTCAACAATCTTCACAAGATCTTAGCCAGGTGTAGTTTCATCTCAAGAAACCACTTTCTTTGCTCGTCCAAAACAAGTGACTCCTCACCCATTAAGGTTTTATCATGAGATTTTAGCCGTCAGTCATGTCTTCAGGCTCCACTTCCAATTCTACTTCTCACACCTGCAATTACTTCCTCTACTGAGGGCTTTGTCTCCTCAAAGTCATCCATGAAGGTTGAAATCAACTTTTTCCAAACTCTTGCTGATGTTGATGTTTTGACTTCTTCCCATGAATCGTGAATGTTTGTAATGGCATCTAGAATGACAAATACTTTCCAGAAGATTTTCAATTTACTTTGCTCGGATCCATCAGAGGAGTCACTATCTATAGCAGCTAGTGCCTTAAAAATATATTTCTTAAGTAATAAGACTTGAAAGTCAAAATTACTCCATGACCTATGGCTGCAGAATAGATGGTATGTTAGCAGGCATAAAAACAACATTAATTTCATATATCTCCCTGAGAGCTCTTGGGTGATCAGGTGTGCTGTCAATGAGCAATAATATTTAAAAATTTTTTTTAGTAGTTCTCAACACTGAGGTTAAAATATTTAGTAAACTATGCTGTAAATAAATGTGCTGTCATTAGTGTTTTGTTCTATTCATAAGACATAGGCAGAGTAGACGTAGCATAACTCATAAGGACCCTAGGATTTTCAGAATGCTAAATGAGCATCAGCTTCAATTTAAAGTCACCAAGTACATCAGCCCGTAAAAAGAGTCAGCCTGTTCTCCAATGCTTTGCAACAAGGCATTTACTGCTCCTCCTCTCCCGCTATCAAAATCTCAGATGGCCTCTTCTTCCAAAAGAAGGTTGTTTTGTCTACATTGAAGATCTATTGTTTGGTGTAGCCACCTTCATTAATTATTTTAGCTAAATGTTCTGGATAACCTCACTTTTTTATGTTTTGGAGAGGGCTTCTTTCCTAAGACCTTATGGACCAACCTATACTGGCTTCACACTTGTCTTTCTGCAGCATCTTCCCATCTCTCAGCCTTCATAGAATTCAAGAGAGTTACGGCCTTGCTCTAGGTTAGGTTTTGGCTTAAAGGGATATTCTGACTAGTTTGTTCTTCCTTCTATCCAGACCACAAAAACTTTCTCCATATCAGCAATAAGGCTGTTTTGCTTTCTTATTATTCATATGTTCAGTGGAGTAGTACATTTAATTTCCTTTGAGAATTTTTTTTTTCCTTTGAGTTCATAGCTTGACTAACTGGCACAAGAAGCCTAGTGTTCAGCCTATCTCAGCCTTCAATATGCCTTTCTCACTAAGCTCAATCATTTCTAGCCTCTGATGTAAAGTGAGAGATGTGTGATTCTCTGAGGCCATTGTAAGAATATTAATCAGCCTAATCTCAGTACTGTTGCATCTCTGGGAATGGGGAGGCCTGATAAAAGGCAAAGAGATGGGGGAACGTCCAGTCAGTGGAGCCATCAAAACACACACAACCTTTATCAATGAAGTTCCCCATCCTATATGGGCGCAATTTGTGGAGCTCCAAAACAATTACAATAGCAACATCAAGGTCACTGATCACAGGTCTCCATAAAAAATATACAATAATAATAATAAGTTTAAACTACTATGAGAATTACCAAAATATGACTCAGAGCCACAGGGCGTCTATTGGAAATACAGTTGAAAAAATGATCCAGCTAGATTTGCTCAACACAGGTTTGCCACAGCCTTCAATATGTAAAAAACACAGTAATTTTGAAGCGCGGTAAAGTGAGAGCACAATAAAATAAGTTATGCCTGTATGTAAAAGAAAATAGGAATTGTTTATTTTTTATAATTGACTTAATGATACTTTTTCAAGACCTCAATCCTTCTGGATGCAGAGAAAATAAGCATTAATACCAACACAGTAAAATAACTGTGAATTACTAAGTAAAAGCTCTGTCTTGTTAGGCTTAAATTTTTTCTATTTATGAGCATCCATATTATAGCAATTTGTCACTGCAAAGTCACTTAGAAGTAGGCATTCTTGGGGCGCCTGGGTGGCTCAGTCAGTTGAGTGTCTGACCCGACCAGCTCAGGTCATGATCTCATGGTTTGTGGGTTCGAGCCCCATGCCGGGCTCTGTGCTGACAGCTAGCTCAGAGCCTAGAGCCTTTCTTCAGATTCTGTGTCTCTTTCTCTCTCTGCCCCTCCCCTGTTCACATTCTGTCTCTCTCTGTCTCTCAAAAATAAATAAAATGTAAAAAAATTATTTTTCAAATGAAGTAAACATTCTTATCTTTTTTTCATGCTACGGACCACTTTGCCAGCATGGTAAGTCTTATAGATTTCATTCAGAATAACATTTTATCAATAAATAAAATAAAAATAAATGGGATTATGGAATAAAATTATTACACTGAAATGTTCTGGAAACATTTAAATGTGGTATGGTAATAATGTGTTTATTAGTGAAGTATTTATTATGTGCTTATCAATGAAGGAGTTAGCAGATGGTGTAATAATTGTGCTCCTTATGCAATAGTTATAACTGTAAAAGATAATTTGGTCTATTTGCAATAACTGTTATATGGTACAAAAACCTCTGTGATTTCTATTGTTGTTAAAAGTATGACAGTACAACTCAGTTTTGTTGCTTATGTTACAAGTTGATGGACATATTTTATTTTAGTTAAAGGTGATTAAAAGTACTTTTTTTTTTGGTATTTAAGTTAATGAACTTCCTAAGAGATTCTCAGATTAGGATCTTCAATATGAGGTTTATTTGGCGTGTTTTTAATCTCTTACCAGTGATGTTTTTTTAGAAGACAACATTAAATATTCTAAGGACACAACAGATAAAGGTATTAGGCTCATCTCCTTGGTCATCTTTGTTCCACAGTAGCAAATTTGGAACAAGTTGGAAACTGCTCTTAATTTCTGTGATGGAGTTGTTTTTGTCCTTCTCTTGTTACCTACCAGCGAATGCAATGACAGAGGAAGTTATGGTCTCTACTTTTGACAATACGAAGACACTGACTTTGTGTATATTTGACATCACTTTGGCTCACTAGAGTTATATGTCTCACTTAAAATTCTGGCAGTGAACTTGGTTTCTATGCAGGCAAAATGTCCAGACTTCCTTGTCTTAGAGAGCCACTTAACACTAATACAATGGCCAGTTTAGAACACTCCCAATCAGACATGTAGCCTGTCCATGCCCTGGCTTCAGGGCACATGAAACCTGGGTTTCTTCCAAACTGTGAAGAGTTTGTGGGGAGTCAGGGGAAGTGCTGCTCAGAATCCCTGTCTCATAGTAACATCTTTGTTACTCCATGATGTTTCAGGACCATTCTCTCCGGTGTGGTGGTATTCTAGGGGTCCAAATGGAACATGGCAAAGCTCTTCTGTTTTTGGAACCATTCTATCTAGCACCTTACCTTAATCCTTACAAAATTTTGGTACAGAATGAGGTCTCCAGGTCACACAGAACCTAAGCATTTGCAAAAAGTGATCACTTTCTCCCTTCCCATAATTCTCTGAACTGGAAGTGACAGCTTCTCTATTTCCTCTTCCTCTTTATCAGAATATGATAACAGTCACATTTTACCTTAAGTTCTTTCTTGCCCGTGGTCAAATAAAATATTACTTGATCAGTTCTAAACAGCCTGTTCTTCATATGCTAACAAGAACTACAATTATTCAAAAGATCTTTTTCTTTTTCATACAATATCAAATTCTGAAAGGATAGTTTCATAATGGAGTTAACAAGGTATTGACAACATAATCTTAAACAGTATATATTTTCTCTATAAAGGGATAAGTATCATTGATTAAATATCAGAAAGCCAAGGCACAGGATTTTGAGGAAAGGAAAAATAAAATGGAAAGTGTAAATGCGTATGTCATGGCATATTAGATCATTCTAAAAGTTAAATGAAAACTAAGATTTAAGGATTTAAGGAATGCAATTAAGTTTTCAGAACTTTGATTTTCAGTTGCTTAGTTTATAATAAAAGTTGAACTTTTGGAATCGAAGCAGATGGAAGTGTGTTTGATAGACTCTTCTTATTCTACCATTCCACAGTCATTTGCACAGATTTTGATGGGTTTGCAGAGCTGTATGAAGCAACATATATTATGATGTAAATGCCATCATTATGACATATGCTTAAACTTCTGCTTAGAAATAAATAAAATATCTTGAAATGCCTGCTGTTTATCCCAGCTGTTTATTTCTCACAGCCCATAAATGGAAAAGTCACACAGTTTAGCATTTATATGCTAGAGAGGCATTTGGAAATAATTAAAACTCTTCCAGAGAGTGCTTTCTTTTTGTTCTGAATTAGAATTAACTCATAAGTTCAAAAAATGAGGGCAAGGGCATTAACTGAGAATAAATAAAGGATGATATATTTTATTCCGGGATAGTCAAGAAACGATCAAAACTTACTTTTGCCTCCCAAATTTCCAGTAGTGGAAAAAATAAGCAAGAAGCCCTATCTGGAACTAAGTATACGCCACCCATTCCATATGCACTTCCAGTGGGGACACAGTCACCACCGGGAAACTTGCTCCTGTGGGTAAATTGAATTGATTGCAATGATTCTGACTTATGCTCTTACTAAAACACACAATAGGGTGACTGAAGGAAGTTTCATTTCTGTCCGTAAAAATGTTGCAATATTTAATGAAATTGAACAATCAACAGGTTGAAATGTTCTATATTATAAGCAACTAAATATATTTTATGTAAATAATTTAATAATTACTATTTTTTCATATATCGCTATAGCCACATAAATCTATTATGTAAATATCCCAATTTGTTTAACATAAAATTTAAGTTGCTTATTTTTCTAAGGATGATATGGTAGTACATTTTGAATTTTTGTTATGAAAATGGTTAAATGGGCCAATAGATTTTCTCTACCATCTCACTCTAATTAACTATTTATTACTAGATTAGATAAAACTCTATTATAATGATGGTGCTTGCAATTTTACAGAATCCTCACATTTTAAGACATGGCATAGTATCATATATTTTATTTTTATTTTTAACATTGCTGAGATCAAAATGGTATAAAGAACTTCTCAAACTTTTAGTCATAATTGGTTAATATTATGTAGCAAGCAAAACACATATTTATCATACAAAATAATTGGAGAGGAAATGATATTTGTATTATTGTTGCTGTCAAATTAATCCAGTAATTGTATCACAAGATTTTTGTTTAAAACAAATATGATCAACCAAATTATATACATATATAAAAATCATATATATTTTAAATTATCCTTTAAGATATAATATATTTAATAGTTACCATGCCTCAATTTATAATTCTATACTTACTTATGGGTAAACAGGTTAAGCAAGTTTGATTTTTTTAATGAGAAAAGCAAATCTTTTACCTTGAAGTAGACTTAATTTGTATGTGTGTGGATGTGTGTGTATATATATATGTATATATATATATATATATATATATATATATATATATATGATTTATTGTATCCAAGTTAAAAAGTAAAATGATTATCTGTTAGTAAAAATAACTGATTTTGTAATCTGAACTAAATCTTGGCCTCATTCTTCATGTGATAAAAATTGGCACAGTTTTTTCATTTGTATGAGATTCACACACAGTATGTGAAAAGTAGGCTGACAGAAAGTCCTATTTAAAGTTCAACAATTATGTAGGCTCAGAGACGGAAACGTTAAAGAGCCAGACGACTAGTTTTTGTAAAGTTCCCTGATTTTTCATAATAAAAGCAGTTTAGTTACACAACATTTTCTTCTGTAATTTATTCTGTTTCTTCGATGGGGATGGTCTATGAAAAGCAATATAAGGGCAGAATGTAACCTCTAGAGTCATATATTTTACATGACAGTTCTACGTGGGTATCACCTTATTCAGTCATTTGGATAGATTTCAAATTTTTAAAAATGTGTGGTTCTCAACACTAGATAAAATGATTATTTGTACATAAAATTCACAAGGTTTAAATTTGTAAACACTGCTATACAAATAGTGTATTTGTGTTTTTAACAATTTTGTCCTTAGAAGACCTAAGAAACTAAATTTATATCTTCTCCAAAGTAAGAGAAAATTGAGCCTGAATCACTTATTATCATAAATATGCTTAAAATATCACTAGAATTTATAGTGTAATCATGAATGTATTCATTTTTCAAACACTCATGTTAAGATAGGGAACAAAATTTTCCAAAATTTTAGTTATTTAAAATGTATTCTGATCTCTGATGAGAAACCATTATATTGGTCAAATTGAAGAATATTTTCAGCTTAATAAATTTTTCTGTTTACACCTCGATGAAGCATTTAATTTTAATGCATATTTTTAAATCATCAGATTATTTATTTCTCTCTTACAATATTATAATTTAGTTGGTTAAATGCATAGGAGGTATACATTTAAAATTGATATAGTTTGGGGTGCCTGGGTGACCTTCAGTTTAGGTCATGATCTCACAGTTCACGAGTTTCAGTCCTCTGTCAGGCTCTATGCTGACAGCTCAGAACCTGTACCCTGCTTCAGTTACTCTCTCTCTCTCTCTCTCTCTCTCTCTCTCTCTCTCTCTCTCTTTCTCTCTCAAAAATCAGCATTTAAAAACATAAATTGATTAAATTAGAAGAAGAATTCAAGTCATAAGATGTACTTATATTCTAACTTTTTTCAATTAAGGAAGATTTGTTTTGTCAGGATATAAACTGAATCAACTGAAAGAAATAGTCTTGGGATCTTCCTCAAACTCAATCTAAATGATATGGATAAAAGTGTTCTCTTAACATCGAAATATTTCTAGAAAGTGGACTTCTCTTTGTATCCAATACATTAATCTCTCTCTCTCTCAAATTAAATAAATAAGATTTACAAAAGAAAAAATATAGAAAGTAAAGAAAAGAAAGAAAGACCGATGAAGAATTTAATACCATAAAATAAGTAGTTGAAAACACCATTTGCTTGGGGAAAAAAAATAAAAACAGTGGAGGACGAAGTCAAAAGTTTGGAGAACAACATTTAAGAAGAGAAGAGAAGGGAAGAAAGCTAAGAGGATCAGTGAATTAAAAGAATTAAGGAATGACATTCACCTTGGAAAGGCAAAAATAAAATTATCTCTGCACAGATGATATCATCTTATATGTTGAAAACATGGAAAAGTCCACAAAATTCTTTTAAGACTAATAAATTCATTTAGCAAATTTTCAGGATACAAAGTCAATACACAAAATAAGTTGTGTTTCTATAAATTTACAATAAACAATCTAAAAAGGAAAAAAGAATATAATTTCCTTTGACATAAAAAAGAATAAAATACTTAGAAATAAACTTAACCAAGGATATCAAATAATTGTACACTGAAAACTACAGAAACTTGCTGAAAGAAATTAAAAAGACAGCAATTAATAGAAAGACATTCCATGTTGATGGATTGGATTCGATCTTACTAAGAAGTCACTATTACCCAAAGTAATCCATCTGCAGATTCAGTATAAGCTCTATCATAATTCCAAGGGTGTCATTTTTTTTTGTTTTGCAGAAACAAAAATATTTCCTAAAATTCATATGAAATCTGAAAGAACTTAAATTATATATTCACATAAGTATATGTGAATGTACAATTTTCCCAGTGGTATTTGGAAATAGTGGAAAAAATATACACCCACATGCAAAAAAAATTAAATTGAAACACTATTTGAAACCTTTCACAAAGAATCAATTCAAAATGAATCAAACACCTAAAGAGAATTACAAAATGTTCAGAAGAAAACATAGAGAAAAATCTTCTAGACATTGAATTTGGCAATGATTTCTTGGATCAGATACCAAAAACACAGGCAACAAAATTAAGAATAGATAAACTGAGGCACATCAAAATTTAAAACTTGCATGCATCAAGGAACACAATCAACATCTTTAAAAGGCTACCTATGGAACAGGAGAAAGTATCTGGAAAGCACATATCCATTGGGATATACAGAATATGTAAAGAACTTCCAAAAACTCTATACCAAAACACACACACACAAAATCTAATTAAAATGTATATAATGTATAGAAAATAGTTAGGTGACACTTCAAAAAATTAAAAAAAAATATTACCATATTATCCAACAATTCGACTCTGAATATATATCCAAAATAATTGAAAGCAGGTACACAAATAGATATTTATATACCCATATTCATAGCAGCATTCTTTGCAATAGCTAAAAGATCCATGGATAAGCAAAATGTTGCATATACATAGAGCAGAATATTATACAGTCTTAGAAAAGAAGGAAAGTCTGACTCCACGGCATAAAGGATCATTGAGGACACTATGCTAAGTGAAATAAACCAGTCATAAAAAGACAAATGCTGTATAATTCCACTTATAAGAGGTATCTAAACTAGTCAAGTTCATGTAAACAGAATGTAGCATGGTTGTTACCAGGCACTTTTTGAAGGAGTAAATTCAAAATTCTTTTGAAACGAGAAAATTTTTCTTAGTAGTTATAAGGTTTCCATTTTGTAAGATGAAAATAGTTCTGGAAATTGGTTGCACATCTACATGAATTTACGCATAACTACAGAATTGGGCACTTAAAAAACAGTTAAGAAGATAAATTTTGTTATGTGTATTTTGCCATAATTAAAAAATATGGAAAAACTTACTAAAAATAGAATGAGAAATGTAATAGTGTGAAAATCAATATTAGATATGTTTTTGAAAAGTCAAGAATGGATAATGTTTTTAAGAATAATTAGGATTCACCTGTCAACACTAGATCCTTCTTATTAAAAGACTATATATTTATCCCTAGATAAACCACCCATAAAGTGATAAATGCATACCTAAAATACTTCGAAAAACTAAGATAGAGGGTTGAAATCTATACTATATTTATCTATACCATTGTCTTTATCAAAATAGTTTCAGTGGTATCCTGGAAAAGGGAAACGAAGCTATAATTATCAGGAAAGCAAATGATAGTTAAAAATGAATATAGTCTATTAAAAATATGATCAGAATGGAAATATCGAATCAGAAAATCACAGGTATAAGAGCAAAGTCAAGTGTTAACCAAAGCGTAGATAACTGAGTAGGGTTGTGTTTTACAACTTGATTTTACAGGCTGCCAATGAATGTTGCTTAGATAGCACTTTCTGTAGGAAGCAGTTACTGACCTTTCCATTGTCCTTGACTTGGCCGGATCATCCTGTTAACACTTTATTTAACCCGTCATAGAACTTCTTAAAAGACTTTGTATTTCCTTGCTTATTTCCCCCCCTTGAATGACTTCTGCTGAAGGCAGAGTTTAGGTCCATCATATTTATCATCGTATCTCCAGTGTCTAGCACAGAATTCAAACCAAGGCATGTGATGGGGCGCCTGGGTCGCTCAGTCTGTTAAGCATCTAGCTTCTTAGCTCAGGTCATGATCTCACAGTTCGTGGGTTCCAGCCCCGCATCTGGTTCTGCGCTGACAGCTAGCTCAGAGCCTGGAACCTGCTTCAGATTGGGTATCTCTGTCTCTCTCTGAGCCTCCCCTGCTCGCACTGTCTCTGTCTGTCTCTCAAAAATAAATGAAAAACAGTTAAAAATTAAAAAAAAAATAAAACATGAGAAAAATTATGGCTTCCAGTTTAAATCCTTAAATTAAGAAAAGAGAAAATATGCATTCATTTATAAGAGATTTTTATGCTAGGGCATAGGATGAATAAGAGAGAGAATTGAGAATGCTAATGAAAGGATAAGTGAAATGATGCAACATACGCATAATTGAATTATGGAAGGAAACACAATTTGCTCAAAGACTCTAATTCTAACCAGCTAAAAAATTAGTGAGAGTACAGTACAATTGAAAGATTTGTGACTATAGATAAAAGTTAAATATTAATAGCAATTCTGGAGTCAGTTTATGAGTTGGCCATAGAGAGTTCAGTTAAAGCTTACAAAAGTTTAAAGAAATATATATAATGAAAACCAAAATGAGTCTAGAGCATTATAATTGTATGCACAGAGGCATTATAATCTTCAATAAGACAACAGGAATTTTGAAATACAGCCTTCTAGCTTCCCAGAGATAGTCACAGAGATTTAAATAGTTTAAATGCTAAGACAAAAAACACTGGATCTATTTGTCACATTTAATATGCTACTTATTTTTATGCATTTAATTCTCGGTCCAATTTTTATGGATCGTTTTCTATTAATAGATTAAACTTTCTTTATTTGCCAAGGGTCTGGAAAAGAATATTTTAAACATTGTTTTAACCAATGCAATATGTCGTTTTTTGAGTTTAGGCTAACTACAAAGTTATAGGAAACGCATTCTTCAACAAAACAAGGCTATCATTCTTTCTGGCATCAACTGCAACTCCAGGGTACTTTCTCTCTAGAGAGAAACACACAGAGCTCACTATAGTCTGATTATGGCTTGTTACAGAATGGATGGATACAAATTAAAATCAGCCAAGGAAACCCTACATGGGTAGGATCTGGAGAAGTACTAAATGCAGAGTTTCTTCCCTGGTGGGATCCTAAGGTGTTACTCTCCTGGTGTCAATGTGCGGTAATACATTAAGGTTTCAGCATTGTCAACTAGGGCAGCTCAATTTTTGTCTCCACTTGTTCCTGGGATTTCACTTACCACCATTTGATCTCAGTCTCCGTTTCAAATTATAGAGTGTAAGCCTAAACCTATGTTACCTCATCAGTGTTTTTGTCCTGCTCAGCCCCACCTTCATTGGGTGTGGTTGGGTCCCTACACAAATAGACTTTTGTCAGGTACAACATTCCAAAGGAGATTGACTCCTGAAAGCCAAGGGCAAAGACCAGCACTCTTACTGGGTAATGTTAAATTTCTTACAACTCAAGTGCATTTGCCAAATGTCCACATTTATGTTAACCTTTTAAGGATTTGCAATAGTGATTCCCTAAGATTTCAGACAATATTGTTTGTAAAGTCTCTTGTTCTTTTCATTCTGTTGAAATATAAACAAGTGCTTACTAGGAATAAGGACAAAGATATAGCCCCAAAGGAAAAAGAGTATTTGGACACAGTCCCATTTACATGCCAGCTCTAAGATGTGCTTGCCTGTTCAGTGTCCTTGGCTTATCATAGAGTTAATTAAATTTTGTGTTTTTTGTTTGTAATCCTTTGTGCAACGTCTATGATTAACCTTCTACATTTTTCAGCAATAGTTTAAAAAATAGTGTAGTTAGCTCATTTCTGTTGCATGTGTTCTATGATATTAGAAAAATCACTGAATTTGTAGAAATTAAATCTAAATATTTTTTATTATCCATAAATCTTATATTTATTTAGCAGAGGCCTTGCCATCATGGGATGTTTTTCTATTAGAAACTTTGACAAATGGGTTGTAACCATAGAAATGATTTGTGAGACAGCAGGAGTAGCCAAAATAGATTAAATTAATGTGTTAGGTTTAGTGTTCACACAGCATGCTTTACTTTAATTGATTACTCTATGGCCAAACTTAAATTACTAATATCAGGGCTGATAGAAGAAAATGAATATTTAATAAAACACCCTTTGTATCATAGTAGCAGATTAATCTAAGTGAAAAAGCTATTATTTGTAATAAGCTTTTAAGGCTACTTTGATATCTTGAATACAAGCAAGGTTAAAGTGCTCATAAATACAAAGAACAGGATAAGTTGAAATAATTTAATGAAAAGTCTCTGCAATTAACTTTGAATTATGATGCATTTAGATTTTAAAATTAAGTAATATACTTAAATTGAGAAGAAGTGGCAATAAATTGTTTCCAGGTTTGAAAGGGCAGAAGACTCATTTATCAACGGGTTATTCAAAATAAAATGATAGCAACAAAAATAACAGAATGAGTCAATGGAAACCTGATTAATTTATAAACTTTGTAATGAAGACTTAGAGTCCCCTGATTCTTTCATGTAGATAATCTCAATGCAAATAATTCATAGATAATGTAGATTTAGTTCCCCAATCATCAATCATCTTCGTTATCATTAATACAACAGATTTTAGAATAAAACTCAAATAAATAGCATTAAGGAGTAGTACGGCATTACTCCAATAAAAATAAAATTATATGACTAAGAAAGAAACTTTGTAATACTGAGAGAAAAAATAATGTTTCAGATAAGGGGGGGAAAGGCAAATTTTATGTATTCTTAAACTGTATCTTGTTCAACTCCCAAAGATAATGTTATTGTGAATTTGTTTAAATTCCTTAACCTGGAGATGTGTTACAAAAAGAATCCTGTGTACACTGTAAGTCCAGAAGTGCATAATACTCTAGCGGCTGGTTAGATTTGTTGAACTTCAATTGCGGCTTCAGCTCCATGGATTTTATTCTGTCACATGCTAAAATTGGAAGTCAGTGCTACAGGAAAAAAAAATAAATTCCTGGCTTTAACCCCCCTAGTCCTCCTGAAGTGACTGAGGTAGGAGATAGAAATATCACTACTGAAAACCAGAAGGTGCAAACCAAGTCACCTCAATGTGCATGCACCTGCAGCCCCTGAGCAAGGTCCCAGAGGTAGAAAGACTAAGTACACACTTGGTTTAATGCTCCACTGTTGCTGTCTTGAAACCCTGTAGAATTTGTGAACAAGGAGCACTCCAGTTTCTCTCTGCACTGTGCCTCTTAAATTCTATAGCCAGTCCGGAACACATATAGTCATAGATAGCGTCAACCCTGTATGTTACATCGGTGTGGAAAACTGCCATGTCTTGGTCTAGAATGGACTGACTGGGCGCAGTTGCTGACCATGCAGCTTACATGGGACATTCACTTCAGGAATACTTGAAGGGAACATGACTATTTTCTAAACCTGAGAATAATCCCATGAAGTTGTGTTTCATTCTTTTATAATGCACAATGGCTAATTTAGGCTGGCTCTGCAAAGAATATTCTCCATCGCACAGTGGTGAGGAGAATGTTCTTGATTTTATAAAAGCAAACAAATAAATAACAATAGCCAGGGAAGAAAATGTAAGAGGTATAATATCAATATTGAATTGAAAAAATTCAGGGGGAAATTATGTTGAGTGTATAGAGGATTATTTTATGAGGACAAATGCATGATCTATAAAGAATATATGAGTATGAGCAGCAACCACATTTAAAATAATGAAAACATGATTAATACACATATTACAATGCAAGTGGAAATCTTTAACTCACCTCTCAAAGTTATATCAAACAAATCCATAGAAAAACTTGAGATAATATATATTTTAATAATACAATGAACTAGTCTGAGGTAATAGGCTTATATAGAATTTTACGATTAGGTCAAATAGACATGTCTAAAGAATTCCCAGATGTCTGGAAAATATTCAAAATTTATGTTCTCAAAGCAATAAATAAACTTTAATCAATTGTTAAGACTAGAAAAAGACCACAGCTCCTGACCTCAGTGGAGTAATTCATGAATATAATAAGCTTAATGCCACAATAACTAGTAGAAAATTATAATATGGAACTCATCTAAATAGCTCTAATTTCTCTGAAAGGAAAGAAAAATTACAACAAGCATTTAGAAATAAAGGACTTGCAGAACCCCACATGCCAAAATATATAAAATACGCTTAAAGCTTTAGTCAAAGAGAAAAGCTATATAATCTCTCATTTTAAATGATTTTATTATTTTTTATTGAGGTATAACTGACAAACAACATTATACTGATTTCACGAATACAGCATGATGATCGGATATTTGTTTATATTGGAAAATGAGTGTCACAATAAGGCACATTAGCTTCCATCATCATATATAGTTACAGAGACTTGTTTTCCTTGTGATGAGAATTTTTAAGATCTATTCTCTTAGCAGGTTTCAATTATACAATACAGTGTCATTACCTATGGCCCTGATGGTGAGCATTACATCACCGTAACTTATTTTCTAACTTCAAGTTTGTACCTTTTGACCCACTTACCCCATGTTACCCACACTCTATCCCATTCTTTCATTATTAACAAGAGGCTGTGAATATATATCATGTAATTATTAAGTTAAAATTCATTTATTTAAAAAATTGATACAAAATGAACTGAAACTACAAATAGATAAATTTTAATGAGACCTTATTATATGCCAGTGCTGGTCTACATATATTACCCGAATTACCAATTTCAGTCTTCAATGATACTATTGTTAGCCGCATTTTACCTAGGAGGAAGCTCAGCACAGAGATGTTACATAAGTTGCCCAAGGTCACACAGCTGTGTACTGAGGAGGCGGTTTATGAATAAAGTCCTATGTAAGTCCGTAACCTGGGCTTTACCCAGATATATAACAAAATAGGTCATACTGACCACACGCATCAAACCTTGGCCTGAATGCTTTACATGTTTTAATGAAAGACTAAATGGATTAAAAAATTACATAAGAACATGTGCTATGTCCATGAAGGGAAATTCTATTCTTTCAATCATAATTTCAGTCTTTTGGGTCATAAACTATTGTCCAATAAGTTTTACTTTAGCTGATCTTCTGACCCCAGCTACGTTATCTGAGAGGTGGTGTGGAGGGAGGGAAGTGCATTGGAAGGAGATGTAAATGAAAGCCTCGAGGAATCCATGAGCAACCGCAATCCTGGAATTATAAATGGCACATGTCCATGGACACTGGAAAGTGAAAATTATGGGCAAAGACACACACCAGCTTTAATCTTTTCAAGATGTCACCCTCAGGACCACGGCCCAGAATGCCATCAGAACTGTCCTGGCTAGGGCTACCAGGCCCATTACACCTGCCACCACTGTGACCACCTAACACCCTCAAATTCTCCCAAATCTTCAGCCATATGCCCCCTTTGGAAAGGTCACATTAAAAGAGAGAATGTGCTATTGGTTAAGGTGAGAAGCATAAAATGGGCTTGGGAATCCTTCTCTGTCGGTTCCACGTACATGGTACTAGAGGAGCATTTGGCAAGCATGCTGTCCGGACAGCACACATATCCACAAACAACAAAAGCTCACATTTAAAAATACGTGGTTACTTGTTGGTTTCTCTTGCTTTCTCGTGAGATTTACAGGAGCAGAAACAATTACATAGTTTTCATTGCGTTACCTAAATAATGTGTTTTAATTACTTAAGCATTTGCTATAACCACGTTTACAGAATTGGTGAATATTTAAATGAATGATGAATGATGAAGTTTATAGAACCCTTCCACCAAATAAGAAAGCCACATCAATTAAAGACATCACAGAGTAATAGCATCTTCTTTTTATATAATCCATAATTGACCAAAATACTTTATAGTTTGCCATGACTGTCATCAAAATTAAAACAAAAAATTGATTCATACTGAAAGAGAAAAAAAAGCGTAAATGTATTGCTTATGTGTTTCTGACATCATGTACCATTCCTTGCAAAATGAAGAATGACAAATTGAAAATTACATGACCTGTGAAATACACTATCATTTACCACAAGCCCTCCTGTGAGGATTTCATATAGTAGGATAAATAGTCTGTCAAAAAAAGAAAGAAATGACTTATAAAACTGTCATCTAGTTGAGTGGCAGGCTTTTGTAGGAATATTTTTTAATAAGAATGTTGAGTTTTACATATATATTATATATATGTATTTAATGATCTGTGTGCTCACTCTAAATCCTTACAAAGGAAAAGGCATGCATAAAAGAATATCTGTTGGGAAATGTGGTTAGTTCACAAGTTGGTTCATGCAGTAAATATATGTGGGCTTGAATCTGCATAAGGAGTGGATTTGAAAGGAAAAGTTTAAAATTATTATTCTATTTCTTAGAATCAAATGAAAAGAAAAATGGTTTTGTGCAATTGAAAGTCGGAATGTGTGAGTGGATTTTTTTTCCAAACTACTTTTAAAATATATTTCTAATAAAATAGCATTCATACTTCTACAGCCAGTCAGGGGAAAAAGAAAGTAAAACTGTGTGTACAGGTAAAACAACACAAGGGAAATACAGAAGTCACAATTTCAAAATTTTTAAATTGCATTATATAAAAAGTGTGTACAAACAAATAAAATGTAATGCACTGTACTAGTCTGTAGCTCCAGGAGTATTTTAATTCAAAAACATTCTTATCTCATAGATTTCCATGGATTTTTTACATTTGTATTCTGTTTTGAAGAATTTACAATGGAAATATTCAAGTTGCCTTGAGGATGAATTAAATTAATTTATTATGTTGAAGTTCCCAGGGAAAAAAATTCATAAGTGAAACAGGAGAATTCAGTTTGTTTATTTTACTGACTTAGGAGGACATACACATAAATTTTGAAAATTTGCATTACAAGTAAAATTGTCTGAGAATTCACTTGCCTTCCGCTTTTTTGATTAATTTGGGGACTAATAAACACATGGACAAATCTTCAACCACAAGTTCCATCTTTTAAATATTTTAAGAATATATTTTTGAGAAAAGGAGAGAAAGAGATAAAGAGCCCAATCGCTAGAACCATAAGTTCATGACCTGAGACCATGACCAAAACCAAGAGTCAGATGCCTAACTGAATGAGCCACCCAGGCACCTCAATTAATTCCATCATTTGATAGATTTCTTTCTTAACATGGCTTCTGGATTATAATGATTAAACTGTATATTAAAATTTCATGTATGGAGAGGTGATTTTGGCCCCTTCCAGGATGATGGGATGTGCTGTTCAGTGGACCTTGAGACGGGTGGTGGCCAGGAGGGTGGCACCACCTGGTGAGGGACATGTAGGGATGATCTTGGAAGCTGTGGGTTGTCAAAAACAAGTGCACATGCACTCGTGTTCTCACTGCCAGACCTTCAAGCACATTGGTGATCCATAATGCCCGGAACTGGAGCTGGCCTTTAAACCATTTTATTCAACTCCTGCATTGTTTTATTTTTGCTTCTATTGATTCCATTCTTATAAAGTTTAAAAAAAATTTTTCCATGCAGGGTAGATCTCTCAAGTACGGGGTATAGCTTTCAAAACTGCCTTTATGCTTACTTTCACAATAACAGACTGTTGCTTACCTCTTCAAAAGATAGCCATTAGATCTATAGTCACACATTTTTCTTTTTTCTTCTCAGATGAGGAAGGTTTTATTATAAACAGTAGTTTTAGATTGCAGTGTTTCTTACATTTGACCTAAATATTGCCCTTACATTGTTGTCGGTTGGATTCTTTCAATCTGCCTCCTCTAAATAATGCCGATTTTTCCATCATGGACCAGACAGGAGGTGAACCATGCTGTCATTGGAATGGGAGCAATTTCCCAAATGAAGTAATACCTAAACCCATGAATGGAGTAAAGAACACAGTACTACCAAATCTAGAAAGCAGCCACTACTTCCAGGGCTGATACGTAGTACAGAATCTCCTCCCCTACCTCTACCCCAGGCCCCATGCTGAGCTTCGCACCTCAGTGGAGAGGATGTGGCTATGGCTCGGAGAGTGGGCAGTTCACTGAGGCTCCACAGGAGGATGCTGGGAGAGGAAATTTCTAAAATGCTGGTAATTGTTTATTAACATATCTGTGTTCAGGGGCACCTGGGTGGCTCAGTCGGTTAAGCGTCCGACTTCAACTCAGGTCATGATCTCGCAGTTTGTGGGTTCAAGCCCTGTGTCAGGCTCTGTGCTGACAGCTAGCTCAGAGCCTGGAGTCTGTCTTCAGATTCTGTGTCTCCTTCTCTCTCTGACCCTCCCCTGCTCACGCTCGCGCTCTCTCTCTCTCTCTCTCTCTCTCTCTCTCTCTCAAAAATAAATAAAAACATTAAAAATTTAAAAAACATATCTGTGTTCATCTTTTGTATATTTTGCACATACACGACCCTTCAATTTATTTTTTTTAATTTGAAGTTATCAGGAAAGAAATGCAAGTACAATGGGTAGCACTTACACTTAAATTTTTTGGACCACATAGAGAAAGCTTCCTATGCCCATCTTCTGTCTCTCCCAAAGCAGTGATATGTACAGAATAACTCATTCATTTAGATATCAAGTAAGCAATGTCTCCAGCAATTGCAGAAAAAAGGTAAATGCTGAGATAATGCCATGGCAGAGACAGAGGTGAGCCAATGCAAAAAGCTCAGTTCTAGAAATTCTGACTGTCATGATGGTGGAGACTCTGGTGGGAGCCTGGGCACCACCTTGGCTCTAAGGAGAACAGCTAATTAATTTCTATGGGACATGGATTTTTTTCTAATTTTACTTCTAATTACAAAGGTAATATGAACTCAATATTGGAAGAAATGGAAACACAATGGGTAAAATAGTCATAACTAAAGCTCTCAAAAGCAAATAAATAATTAACTTTTATAAGATGGATACACACACACACACACACACACACACACACACACACACACATATATAGGGGTAGAGAGAGAGAGGATACTATATTCTAGATTGTAGAGATTGTACTAACTTTTATTTTAGAGGACAATACGATGATATGTGTTTATATCCGGTAACGTTAAGTCTTTCTGGTTTTCTGTTTAATATGATAGTCTTGTCTATGCTTAGTTCTTTGATTTTTTTATGCAAATTTTAGATTCAACATGTCAAATTTCACACACACAATGGATTTTGAAACTTCTGACGCATTTTGGTTGTTTAACATTAAAGGAAATATATTTGATGGCCCCTTTTTTTAACATATTCCACATATATCATTTTAATATCATTAGAATAATATACTTTTGATATAAGAAAAAATATTATTTCCTTGGAAATAAGGAAAATAGTTTAGAAATTGTTTTCACATTTTTATTTCGTGGAACCATGGTAAACAGCTCTATGAATAAAGGTGACACACATTGTTTAAGAATTCTTCAATACGGTGTCTACTAAGTATTAAAAACCAAAATTCAACTGCATACTTTTGAAAGTTCTTATTAGCTTTATTCAAGATTCATAAATTGGGCAGCATCACATCTAGCAAATAGAAAGGAGCTCTGAGGAGCAATTCAAAACGAGAGACTTTTCTAGGCAGAAGAGAGTGGGGACAAGGAAGTCATACAAGCAAAAAGTAAATTTGTTGTTACAAGATCACTTTCTTGCAGGGCATGGAAGGGATCTATTTTATTGGGTGGGTTCCCTCGCTAGTTCTGACCACGTAATTCCTGATTGAGTGCTATGAGACTCCATTTCTGGGAGAACCAACTTGTTTCATTGGGTGAGTTGGGGCTTGGCATAAATGGCCCCATTTGGGGACTATTGTCTTGTTTTTAAGAAAAGTGAACCAATTCAAAGGACGTGCACTATTACACTTCGCAGATTGTCATTATGTGTATCATTTAAAATTCTTTCCATTTAACCATCAGCATGTGTGATTAAGTTATAGGCTATTATAAGGAGAATATGTCATAACATTAATTTTTCTATGTTTTGATCCAAAACATCATTTAAGTATTATCTTTCAGATTTTGAGAAGGAAAATAATGTGTGTGTGGTTGTGTTTTGTGCTTGTGTTTTTGAGAGACAGAGAAAGACATACAGACAGAGATACCAAGGATTGTTAAGACTGGATGACTGTAATTCACTTTTATTTTTTTGCTATGTAAAAAATCAAAATGTTAATTATTTCCTGGATAATTTAAATATTCTAAATTATGCATATTATACTTTTGTACATTTAATATAATGTATTATTTTTATTATTGTCAATAAGCTTAGATAATGCATACATAATTAAAAAGCTAAGATGCAAGGTTCTTTCCAGAACTGAATGGACTAGGCTATTTCATAGCTACTAATTGTAATGCAAAAATTCAGGAAGTTTTTCTAAAAGCCCAGATTTGAGTTTGTTAAAATAGTTTCAAATTTTCTTTTCTTTGGATGAAAGCTTCTTTTATAGTGCAAATGGATTTTAATTAAAAATCTACATTTAAAAATCATATTAAAGGCAGACTATTTTTACTGAGGTAATGCCAGGGGGTAAATAATATTAATGCTAAATACATATCTTCTAAGAAAAGAATAAAATGGACTGTGATATGTTTAAGCACAAAGTTCCAATACTGTGCAATTGTCCTTTGAATGAAAGTTGAATCACATTTTCTTTATTCTAGCATCAAATCTGAGCATTTCAAGAGGTAAACAGTGATACTTTGATGCTTTACTTCAAAGTGTCCAGAGGAAATTAATCAAATTAATCCGTTCTTCTTTCTACTGGCAACAAAAATTATTCACTGCTTTGGACTCAGGGCATTTCACAGGACCCTAATGAGCACTAGGAAGGGGGGGGGAATATTAAATGGTGGCATTAAGGACGAGATTGTAAACTACTCAATTTTTTTTTCATGCCAGATTGAGAATGTAAATGAGTGAAGCAGGAGGCCCCTGGAGCCCTGGAAATGTTGCAGAGTGCCTGGCCTGCCTAAAGACAGCAGCTGCTACCCAGCGTCGATGGCTCACTGCCACACTGGAATTCAGGACAAAGTTTGGCAGATAGACCCGTGTTGGTGGAAAAGACAGAAATTCATAGTTTAATGTGGGCTCCTTCCAGTTTTGAACTGTTGGTGTGAACAAAAAACAGTCCTGGTAAGCAGAACAAAAAAGTTGGGAAGCTCCTTTGTATTAAGTGAACAGAAAAACCATTTCTTAACCTTGGACCTACCCTATCCCTAACTATTATAATCAAAGCCCCTAAAAGCACTTAACATATTTAAGTGACAACTGTCTCTGAAGGCAGTTTTTCCTTGGGGCTAATGCAGAGAAAAATGTATCTCTTGCCAGAAACCATTGGTTGAAGACCATGCGACTTTCTTTTTTAAGTTTATTTATTTTGAGAGAGAGAGAGAGAGAAAGAGAGAGGGAGAGAAATACGAGCAGGGAAGGGGCAGAGAGAGAGGAACAGAGAGAATCCCAAGCAGGTTCCACACTGTTAGTGCAGAGCCCAATGAGGGTTCAAACCCACAAACTGCGAGATCATGACCTGAGCCAAAACCAAGAGGTAAATGCTTAACTGACTGAGCCACCCAGGTGCCCCAAAGACCAAGCGGCATTTAATCCTATGGTTAATTAAGATTGCTTACATATTTTCCAAAAATCAAATGATTCTATTTATAAGATTAGTTTTAGGAGTCACTATAGTTCAAGCATTCTCAGAAACAAGAGAGGTTGCTCCCACATTTTTTTTCTACAACTATATGGTCTCTTTCTATATCTCTTCCAAACCTCTAAAGGAATTCTTATACTTTTTCAAAATTAGTAGTAGCTGTAGGGGTAGTTCACTTACATCAGTTCTCTAGGGAGACTCAGATTCTGAATACAGCCCTGCTGTTTACTCTGAGTCCCACGTTCCTCATGGAGAAATCAGGGTCATTATGGATTCTCCCTCTTAGGCTTGTTCTGAAAATTGTGTAAGGAAATCATAAAGCCATCAACATAATAAATGGAAAATAGGAAGCATTCCATACCTATTAGTTATTACTATGTCCTTTCAAGTCACTCTATTTTGTCTGGTTTACATGAAAACACTGTGGTAGGTGTCAGAAGATACATTGGAAACTTCACATCTTTCTAATAATCATCTTCTTGGGGAAAATTGTATTCTTATTCACTGCTGTTCATATTTAATGCATGTTTCAGATGACCCCCTTTCTGATCTTTTGAAAATTATCATAAAATTATAAGTGGCTTTGACAATTATCTCGTTATTAGGCACAAATGAATACATAGGAACTCAGAGAAATTGAGTGATTTGCCTGGGCCAAAATATCAATAAATAATGAAAAAGAAGTGGCAGAGCTGGGACTGAAACAAGGTTCATTTGTTTCTTTCTTTTGCTTCATTTATATATTTCTATTTGAATACATTTATAGACTTAAACAATCCTTGAATGTCTTAATTCATAAGCTTGGTCCATTAAATTGGAAAGAAAAGGATACATTAACAAGAGGAAACCCTTCTTTTTAAAGAATAATACACTTTTCAGTTTAGCTATCCTGTGCCAAACATCTGGGTACCTGTCAGCCAGTTTTACATGATTGACATAGTTTGCATTCACATCCAGATGTTTCTGCATTTTGAGATCGAGTTTCATGCATTGACAACATAAATGATCAATAGAAAATCATATTTCATGGGCCTTATGAATAAAGGTCAACAAATTTATTTTGGATTCCTGTAAATAAATATTTCTTAAATGTCATATTTGCATAACATGAAAAGTTTTCAGCAAATGTTTGTGAGTGAGGAGTGCCCCTGTGACACTGATAATTGGATGCAGTATCTCGTCTGTTTCTAATGAAGAAAGCAGTGTATTGCCACCCTAACTTGAACTAAGGGAAGCTCTCTGACCACTTCAGATGCCCAAAATGGATTTTATTTTGGAGGATGATGTTTTGCTAAAATACTATGAGATTTATCTTTACTGTTCCCTGAAGAAATAAGGAAAATCTAAAGCCATGGGACTTTTTATTTTAATGCTGTATTCAAAAGAGTAAGAGTTAAATATAGAACTTTGAATTGCTGTCCTCTTTTCTCCTAGACTGGTAGAATATGTTAGTAGGCTGGAGATTGGGAAATTCAACCTCACACAATACATCCAACTAATGAGATTGCAGAAGCATTGCACTCTCCATCATTTCCTTATCAGTGACAGTCAGTCCATTAAAAGCTCTAACCCCAAGAAGTGAATTTCAGTTTTAAACTTTTGCATTCTGAAAACACTCTTCCCAGGACTGTTAATAGATAAGATGGATGCCACATTTGGTGACAGTTCAAGACACTTACCCTTCCAGAACTGTTTTGAAACCAACAACAGGCCTATTATCTTCTCTTACAAAGACATTTTATACTGCTGTTTAGTGAATTGTAAAATTCTGAAGGAAGTTTCACGTTTATTTACCTGTGTTTTTGTTTCCTCACACAATATAGTATCATACTTTACAATACATGCTTGTGATCTACATTTTAATTGCATCTTTTCAGGAAAACTCAATAGCTCTGCTAAAAACTGTCTTCCTCTGGACAGTGGCACTATTTGTTCTTCTGAGGACAGAAAGGTGATAATTTATCTCTGGATCCTTAATATTTTTGGTTGCAATAAACTAGGCATGCTCACAACTGAAAGAATTGTAGGATACTCTATGCAGCCTTTCCACATTTAGAGTATGTTAATTTTAAGAGGAGAAATTGAACCACCTCAAGCACAAAGATATGCCTTCACCTCCTAACAAGGAAGGAGAAGGAGATTCCCACTCACACCAAGGTCCCAAGGAAATAACCGTGACTGTAGGGCATGGCATAAGGGGGGAGTTTAAAGTTTTACTATTTGAAGTGGTTTTATAAATCTGAAGGTTTTAAGTTGCCTTCTATGGATGTAGTCAGAATAAGTCAAAAGAATAACTGAATTCAATTTCCAAACTCAGTCCCAGTAGGTTTCAGAAAGTAGGTTTCAGAAAATTATGTGAACCAATTAGGTTTTTGAGAAGACTAGCCTCTAAGGCACTGTTCCACCTGCTTCTCCATGAAGATGGAAGATAAGGGCACATATCTATGTTTCTGGCGTTGTTCAATGGATAACTAGTGGCTTGAGATGTAAAATAACCAAGGAACGAATCAATCTATACTTAGAATCACTTGGTGATACAAAAAGTACAGAAATAAATATTTCTAGAAACGGCCATGCAGGAGCTGATTTATAGTACACGTAAAATGGGATGTAAAATAGGAGATTTTGTATATACTCAGATATAACTGGAACAATGTTGTGAGTAATGCTGTGAGCACAGTGACAAAAACATGGTGTACGGAAGAGGTGAGCGTTGGTGTCCTGTCAGGTACGGAGATGAAGATCTGTTTACAAAGTGCAGCAGAAGACAGCAGGCTGAAAATTCCATGCACATCAGAGGATGCTAAATGGAAACAGGATCAAAGGTATACTTGAAGGAAGTCCACTGCATTTGAAGTGGAATCATTTAGTTTTAGTAAAAATGGTTCTCATATGACCTCAGAAGCTAGAAAAATTGTCAGGATGAAATTATCAAATAGATCTCAAATATAAAAAATTAACGTCAATAATAGCCAGCATAATTTGATCATTCTATGTGCAGTAGTATGTTGTAAGTGGCATATTTTATTTAATATTTGCAACTAATCTGTAAGGAGACATTGTATGCATGTCAACTTCACAGAAGAATAAATTGAGCTTAACACAGCTTAGGTATCTTTGCTCAAGATTATGAAACTTGAAAGCCTCAGAATGAAAGTTTGAAGTAAGGCAGAATATTCCATAACCCATGCAGTTAAGAAATAAATTATTCTATATTATTAGTATATTTGCTTTGATACTAAGAGACTCAGTCCATCCATCTAGGGTTGGAGGTAACACTAAAAACATTTTTTTCAAACAAAACTGTGAGAAAATATTTTTAAATAAATCTAGTCCTAACATAATTTTAATTTTACCTTCACAATGTACTAGAAATATCATTTAAATCTTTCCATAATTCAAGATGATTTAAAATTTATATGATGCTTAATTAATTAAACATGATAACTGGGATGCATGTATGGATAATTAGAGTAAGTTTTTCAGTTAAATTTCCTGTGTCTAACATAAATTGTAAATTTCAGTGAACAAAAAAATAAATTATAATACTTGAACTACAGAAGCATCTTCTTATAAACACCATGTTTAATAGAACTCTCCAGAGTCATAACTGTAAAAAACATTTGCTTAACAAGGTTTAACTTTTTGCTTTTTCTTTTTTTGGTAAACAAAAGAGATATTGAGTTTTAGAATGATGAGCTATGGCTAAAGCTTTTTATCCTATGTGTCATTAGGATAAGTCATATATAAATACTCTCCAAGTTCATTCTATGTATTTACAGCAAAGCATGATTAAAAAAATGCTTTGGAATCTGGAAATCACATTTGCCATTTGGCACTTCTTTTCTTCTAAGGGTGTCAGATTAAAAAAACATTATGACTTATGATCTGTGCTTCAATTTCAGTTAAATCAAGACTACATGAAAGAACTTGTTACTGACAAAATTCAAATTTTGCACATTTGTGGCTTTCCAAAACACCGCAGCTCTCTGCTCCTTGTTCTTACTCATTTTTCCTATACTTCCTAGATTAAACTTTTCAAAAAAGATCATGTTTGTTTTAAAAGGATCTTGAGTTTCAGTATTATTATTTTATTGCCCCTTTTACTCTTTAAAAGTCAATACTGCTGCTTTCCACACCTGTATCTTGCTACAAAGACACTATTATGAATTACATAAGTGTATTATGATATCTGACCCTGATATAGGTAAATGTGACTCCATGCATAGTATTTACAGGATAAATCCAAACACTGGAAGTATAGATAGGTGCAGAAAAATCTAGTTAACAAAAACTGACATAAGAAAAACTAAATCAAAGTGCAGTGCTTAAGCAAATAATATCTCTTGACATACCATAAAGAGTATGAATATTACAGAGTCTGTATTCATGGTCATTCACATAAAAGTGGTGAATTCACTGGTCATCCAATTGGCCTAGCCAAATTTTGATTGCTAAGGTCACTCTCCAAATAGGCATATTATTTCCATTGGGAAATGGGATTGGGAATTTGGCTTTCCCACCTAGAGATGTCCTATCTTATCAACCCACTTTGACATAATTAAGACAACTTTCAATTTAATGTATTATGCAGTCTTTCCCCACTAATATTCAGAAATTTGTTATATACTAGAGTATAATTGGATTATTTACTATTTTGAGCTATTCCAAGACAAAAACATATGGTTTTCTAGTACAGCTTATCAACTTCCAGGTCAAATACCCCAGTTTTAACTTCCTTCCTCTTTTCCAATATTAAATCTGTTAAAGCAATTTCCAGAATATCTTGGCATACATATGAATTGAGATATATATCCTTAGCATGTTTATATATGTTTATTGCTATTTATACTTTTCTTTGAATTTTATTAAACATTGCATTACATTGTATCAAGTATAAAAAAATTTTTTCCCTAAAAACAGAGATATAAACCAGGAACTCAATTCTTATTTCTAGAGGACAAACTGATGGTTATCAGAGGGGAGGTGGTGAGGAAATAGGTTGAATAGGTGATGGGAATGAAGGGGTGCGCTCATGTGCATGAGCACCAGGTGATATATGGAATTGCTGAATCACTATATTGTACATCTGAAACTAATATACACTGTATGTTCACTAACCGAAATTAAAATAAAAATTAAAAAATATTTTTTCTTAAGATTTAATAGCCACTTACAAGTGAGATTTGAGATTGGCATTTCTAAAGAATTGCCATTTAATTTGTGACTTGACACATGCAAAGTTCATTTCAACCTGTATCCTAGAACTGTTTAAATACCTTGAGAGCTGATTTTCCATATATGAAAAATCCCTCTCTAAAGCCATATGCTCTCTGTACTGTTTCAAAATGGTAGTTTTTGTAGATTGTAAAAAATTTCTTCATCATTAGTGTATTGTTCAGCATTCTTCTTGTTTCTTAATTAATTTTGCTAATGTATTTTGATAAGAATAATGCATTCTATTTAATAATTAAATATATTAGCATGGAATTATAAACAGCAATGACATGTCAGTTTGCAATTTCAATATCAGAAGGCATGAAACCCTTCGTATTTTTTTCCTGAAGAGATCTGACAAGATTTTACATAAATTTGAATAAGTGCTTTCTTTCCTTCCTTCCACTTTACTTTAGAGTCTCACCAAAATAATGACCCTTTTAATTTTTAAACTAAAAATTATGGATATTCCTAAAAGTCTGGCAGCAAACAAATGTAGGTATCAGTGACTGAGGGATGAGTTAGATGGGGAATCAGCAAATAGTCTTGACTGGATTATTGGAGTCTGGTGGCTTGGAACTGTAGGCCTTTGAATGGATCTTATAACTGCAGAGCCTGGACACAAACTGGTTGATGAGTTTCTTGAGCTGGTATTTGGACCGTCCTATAAAAATTATGTGACAGAAACAGATACCAACATAGGCACAGTCTGTGTGGTGGTGTCTCGATGCAGTCTCCAGATGTATATGACCATGAACTTGTAGAACATAGACCTGGTATAGACCAAGAACAGTAGAGCTTCATTGCAGCCTCATCTGGGATGTCTAAAAGGCTGGTGGAAGCTTTGGCTGGTTCTCCTCATACACTCATACATGCAGGGCAGGAGCCAAAGTCTCCCTGCTGGTACACTTCCAACATCTGGGTGAATCCAAAGTTGAAGACACAGCAGGAGTAGATCAATTCATAAAGTGTCTGGGCTGCCGGCTCAATCAAGTCGCTTAGATCTGGGTTGTCTCCAATCTATTCATCAGGCTCCAGCTGTGGATGGGGAGGCATCTGCTCATTGAGCACAGTGAGACTGAATTTGTCCTGGATGTAGTCTTCATGCCCTTCACAGAACCCAGAGGACCAGTACCATTAACACTATTTTTCAGATATTTAAATCATTTACTTTTTATTTATTTATTTTTCCATACTGATTTCCTGATGCTCCTTGGTGTCTATAATTTTGTTTTTCTTGACTGATCTTAAAAATCTCAATAGTTTAGTTATTTTTTTCTTTTGATTTACAAAGCATGTATTAAAGGTTTTTCTACTTACTTTAATGAATTATTTATAAAAAGCAGTACATGGGAATGACATTTTAAATTTCTATGTCTTTTAAAGTTCTTATTAAGTATAGTATTTATAGAAAATAGTACCCATATCAAAAGGGTTCAGCTTAATGGATTGACTTCATAATCAGAAGACAGGAACTTAGTCAGTCAGATCAAAAATGTCATCAGCCTAGATCATTCTTATCCCAATCACTACTCCAGTTAACTACTCTTCTGACTTCTAAAACCAAAGACTAGTGTTGCCCCTTTTGTAATAATATTAATAAATTATGCAGTAGGCAGATTATAAATAATTTATTCTCATTTTTTGAATATTCCTTAATTTTTTATGGCTTTTCCTGTGACTGGACATTTATGTGGTAGTTTCCAGTTTGGGCTTATAAATAATGCTATTATGAATATTCTAGTACATGCTTTCTAGTGAACTTATGGATGTACTGCTGTTGGGTTCAGGTATATACAAAGTATGAAATTGATGATCTTTAAACATGTGTGTGTTGAGCTTTTGTAGATACTGCAAAAAGTTTTCTGAACTGGCTTCATGCTTAAGTTTTGAGGACATAATGGGCTTTGATATTTATAAGGAATCTAAAAACTCAGCTTTTCTTTTTACACATTCAGAAACATGTGTGTTTAACTTTGTAATATTTTATCTACTTTGTTATTTTCTCAGAGCCTGATTCAGCAATCCAGGGCTTAATAGGCTCTCCTGGTGATTCCCACTGCCGGCTAAAATTTGAGAATCACGGCCACAATGACATCTTTACATACCTGGTAGAGTCAGGGATGTTTACTAATGAATTGGTATATTTTTTTAGTATTTCAACTTAGTTTAATCACAGATATGACAGGTGCTAAGATTTCATTTTTTTTTTAATTTTTTAATCTTTGTTCATTTTTTGTGAGAGAGACAGAGACAGAAACAGAGAGACAGGACATAAGCAGGGAAGGGGCAGAGAGAGGAGACACAGAATCTGAAGCAGGCTCCAGGCTTCGAGCTGTCAGCACAGAGCCTGACATGTGGCCCAAACTCATGAACCATAAGATCATGACCTGAGCTGAAGTTGGATGCTTAACCCACTGAACTACTCAGGAGCCTCTTCTTCTTCTTCTTTTTTTAAGTAGGTTTCATGACCAGTGTGGAGCCAAATGTGGGGCTTGAACTCAAGACTCCAAACTCAAGATCTGATTGAGATCAAGAGTCGAACACTTTACAGACTGAGCCACCCACATGTCTCAAGATTTTCATTTTAAAATGATTTATTTTAAAGTGTTAACTGTGAATGAATTAAAATAGAAAGTTTAGGGATACCTGGTTGGCTCAGTCAGTAAAGTATACGACCCTTGGTCTCCGGGTTTTGAGTTCAAGCCTCATATAGGGTGAAAAGATTACTTAAAAATAAAAACCTTAAAATAAAGTAAAGTAAAATGGAGACTTTACTGAATTGGGGACTTTTGTAGTTCAACACCCCCCCCCCAATGCTATAGACTTAATAAAGGAGTAATTGGGAAATCTGTACTTTCCACTTAATTTTTTGATAACTTTAACTGGTCCAAAAAATAGTCTGTTAATTTTGAAAATGTACTGCATTTTATTCTGCCTGTTCAATGCCTTTGGCAATTTGGACAGATACTAAAGAAAAGTCATTTTAATCATTTATTACTTTTAAAAATATATATGTATTCAATAGAGTTTTATAGCCTAAAATATATCTTTTTGTTCTAGAGCAAAGGCTGAGCTATAAACTTTGGCAAATTTTTAGTGGATTATGTTTGAGTTACTAATTTTTAATTCTGAATTATCACAGGACTTTTAGAATCATATTTGTATTTTGTTAAATTTTATTTTTGTATATGCTTATATTTGAAGAAATTATGTTTGTGATTATCTGGCTAAGTTTTTCAGAAAGAAAATAGAATATTTATCGGTTTAACAATACAAGAGACAATTACACACGCTCAAAATAAACCCTTCTAGTGGGCAGGCGAGTGAAATTTCCATTTTAATTAAAATATTTGACCTCAACTATAAATGTAATCTATCCTTAACAGCTCAACTATAATGATAGCTGTCATGAAAGGGACTTGAAAACTATTCCAAAGCAACAAGGAACAGAATCAAAAGTGTTATTTTTATTTCACTAAAAAATACCAGTTGAGTTTACTAATTCTAGTCTGTCAAAGTCATTGACATGCTGTATGAGACACAAAAAATAAGTCTGTAGATCTTAGCAAACAAATTTTTATTGTAATCAAATAATGGTGAATTAGGCCAACTAAATTTTGTTTCAATACTTAAATTCATCTGCAAAATATAACCTCAACTTGAGACCAAACTGGTATTGCAGATGATGGATGGGGTTACTTTTTGATAAATAGCAGAACATATACTCCTTTTCATATTTTAAAATGAAGTTAATAAGGTTGTATGGTTTTTTTTCTCAACCTGTGAGACTATCATTTCATACCTAGTAGATAAATTCAACACTGGTGACAGAACCAAACAAGTCAGTGTATATTTTAAGAAAAAGGTTTTGATTTACATGGAAGGTGGTGACAGAAATGTCCATGAGGTTATCAGACCAACAGGTGATATTGGCTGTCAGGAATGTTGGTAGATATGACACAGTTTAATATAGAGTGAGAATTCTGAGAAAGGACCTGAGATTATTTGGACTCAATAGTGTTCAGTGGAGAGAACTGGACTTCTATATCATTTGATAACCCTGCTGTCAGATGCTCTGGTGTGATGGCATTCTATTAGGTGACCACATGTTGGTATAATAATGGAGTCTCGTTATGACTCAGGAGTAACATGATGGTATGAACAGACATCCTGAGGTGACCAAATGTCATGACACTGGATCATGTATAACATGCAATGAATTGTCAGACTAGGTGGGGGAATTATTCCAGTGAGTGTATGGGCTAAGGAATGGGGAATGAACGGAGGTTCTTCAGAACAGTTTTAAGAGCTGTGATCTCCTTCTGGTAAGCATTCATAGCTATGCACCAGAGTCTTGGGAGTGAAAGACTCTGCATACCCTCAACTGTTACTATGTGAATTTAAAGTTTATATGTATGTAAGGAGTTCAATATAACCTGACACTTTTGATGTTTCAGTTTGCTGAAGGATGTAGGCACTCCCATTCAGTGAGCCCCCAAGTTCAGGCAGTTGGGGTGGATGCAGATATAGCTGAGTGCCTGTAGCTTGGTTTAAACACCAGGTACCCACTCTTTGTTCACATACTTCCTGCATTGCTTGTACTCCACCATGCAGTCCAGAAGGAAAGAATGCACACCATTGGTATTCACATCAGACATACTCACCTTCAGCAAAGGGAACATCCACCTGACATTCTTGGTGATTGTCATCTGGTTGGTGAGCACTTTAACAAACAGCTACATCCAGCATTTTTAAGCTGATGCTTGGGTCACCTTTCTCCTTTCCAGCCTGTAGCTCTCCAAGGAAATGAGCTGGTGGTCCACCAGGTACTGCAAGTCCTTACACAAGTGCTGGATACCAAGGGAGCCTGTCCCCCTGGCAACCCCGGACAACCCTCCAAATTTAACTTGCCAACTGAGAACCAACTTTAACAGCTTCCAAGGGCCAGTCTTCCAAGAAGAGAAACTAAAATGTCCTGCAATTCTCAGTCATGGACCTGGGATTAGGGTGATGACTGGGTTTAGAAGGGAGACAGAGGGACAGGGAGGTACTTCTTGAATTATTCCACTTGAAATCTCGAGACATGACTAAAATAGGTCTTCGTGGTACTGGGTTTGCTTTAAACAATTAAAAATTAGACTATTGACCGGCATATTCATGAAGTGTACCAATAAGACTATTGATATCTTTGAAGCTCTTTTTTAATCAAAAAGTGCATTTTTAATGTGTCAAGATATAAATTATGGGTACACCAGGATTATTATGTCATGGTGTTTCCCACAATATTGGATTTTTATGCTCTTTTTAAATATATCGGCCACTGATATTTAAAGTTTGATCTATATTTATAAAGTTTCCTAAAAGGATTATTATGAGAGCCAAAATTTTTGACAATTTAGAAGTTATAGACACTTTTAGATGGCAACTTGGTAAGACATCACATGGTGTGAACATTACTTTTTGTGATTTCCAAGTAACACAGGGATGCCTGCGAACCTGACCTACACAAAGTAGTTATTTTGGTTCTTTAAACTGCCTGCCAAACTGTTGTGGTAGCTTTTTGATTTGGACAGATGGCCACTTCAAAACAAACCAAAATTCAATATTTAGTCTCTGAACTTACCTGCATTCAAATCTTTGAAAATGCATGCTAGCTCAGATTGAATTTTGGGTCTCATTGTTTCTGATGTTGGTAGGCAGTTTGCATGAAACATATTTGATCAAACATCTAACACAGGCTTCACTTCCTATTAGTTTTTTGTGTAATATCCCTTCCCTTCTGGTGCTGTATAATGTGAAATAAAAAATTAGAGGATGAAATATTAGTATGTAGTTCCTACCCAGAGTAAGATGGACAAGATATGTATTAACAAGAGACATCGATCTTTTTCTGAGGCTTTTTACTGAAACATAGTAAAATTTTAAAATGTGTTATTTACATGCAAAGTTTATGAGAAATGTGAATATGAACAGAATGTATAAATTACTAGTTTTTAATACAGTAGCTACGGCACTGTATTTTTTTAAAGGAATTGACCCTGTTAATTTAATACATTGCATTTGTGTGTGTGGAATTGTTCATAGTTTATACTTATTAACCTTTGATGTCTGTAAAGTCTGCAGTGGTATCCCCTCCTCTGACTTTGGTATTCATAAATTTACTTTGTCAGACTCATTAGAGGTTTGGCAATTTTGTTGATCTTTTCAAAGAATCAGCTTTTCATTTCAGATTTCCTCTATCATTTTTTTTGCTTTTAATTACTATTATCTTTATGATTTCTTTTATTTTGCTTGCTTCGGATTAACTTTGCTCTTCAGTTTCTTGTTTTCTGAAGTATGCCATTATTGTTATTATTTTTCTCTTGGCATTCTTTTAGCAGTGCTCCACAAGATTTGATATGTTCTATTTCATTTTTATGCAGTTCAATTCATTCTTTAAAGTTTCCCTTTAGACTTTCTCTTTGATCCATGGATTACTTAGATGTGTTTTGTTTAGTTTCCAAATGTTTGAAGATTTTACTATTGTCTTTCTGTTATTGATTTTTAGTTTAATTCTCTTCTGGCTAGAGAAATTATTATGTATAATTTCAACTCAATTCATTTTATCTATGTTTTATGGTCCAAGATATGATCCATATTGGTATATGTTCCATGGCACTTGAAAAGAACATACATTCTGCTGTTGTTCAATGGCATAATCTATACCCATATTATCATGATTTTGAGTTTTTTATTCTTGAAATTGATAGTTATTCTATCAGTTGAAAGGAAAGTTGGAATCACCAGCTATAATCTGTGGAAGTGTTTCTTTGTTTTTCCAGGTATGCTAGTTTTTGCTCCATGTGTTTTTCTGCTTTGTTATTTGCTGCATATACATTAGAATTGTTATGCCATACTGGTGGATGGGTCCATTTATCATAATAAAAATCTCTCTCTGTCTCTGATAATTTTGTTTGCCTTAAAATCTACTTTTTCTGGGTTCCTGGGTGGCTCAGTGATTAAGCAACAGACCAATTCAGGTCATGAACTCACAGTTCGCGAGCTGGAGCCCTGCATTGGGTGAGCTCAAGCCTCACTTCGCGGGAGCCTGCTTCTCTCTCTCTCTTTCCCTTTCTGCCCCTCATGAGATTCTCTCTCTCTCTCCCTCTCTCTCTGCCCGCTTGCTCACTTGAGCCCTTTCTCTCTCAAAATAAAAAATAAAATAAAATAAAGTCTAGTTTTTCTCATACCAATATAACTCCTGCATTATTTTCATAAAATAAAAAAAGTCCATTCTATTTGTTTCATTATACTTATATTGTTTGATTTTAAGTTTGTTTCTTATAGATGGCATATAGTTGGGTGATTTTTTAAGTTTATTTATTTTGAGGGGGTAGGTGCAGAAAGAAGGAGAGAAAGAGAACCCCAAGCCGTCTCTGGACTGTTAGCGCAGAGTCTGACATGGGGCTCAAGCTCACAAACCATGAGATCATAACCTGAGCCAAAATCAAGAGTCTGATGCTTAAACCAACTAAACCACCCAGGCGTAGATCTGCTGGCAACAAATCTTAGTTCTCTTTTCCTTGGGAAGATTTTCTTTTCATTCTTAAAGGATAGTCTCATTGGATATAAGATTCTGGGTTGACATTTCTTTTCTTCCAGCTTTTAAAGATTATGTCACTGTGTTCTACCTTCCACTCTTTTTTTGTTTTTACAAGAAATTGTCTATTCCTATTGTTTTTCTCATTCATAGTCTCCTTTTTTTTTTTTCATCCTTACTGTTTTCCCCTTTTAGGTAAGCTCTTTATTTCTACTGCCAAGACTCTTTTGTCTTTAATTTTCAGAATTTCAGTACGATGTGTCTCAGTGTGATTTTTTTTACTCTATTTGAGATACATTCAGTTTTTTGAATTAGTGTATTATGTCTTTTATCAAACTTGGGACGCTTTCAGCCATTATTTCTTCAAGTACTTATTCAGTATGCCTTTTTTCTCTTCTCCTTCAATGGAGGAAATGAAGCCACCGTTTTTTCCATTTTTTTTTAATAAAACATTTACTGTCCAAGAATTTTCTATGTTGCTAGGCTGCTCTTTCTGGTCTGTTAGCTCAAGACAGTAGGCTTTTATCATGGCTTTTTTCTCGATCTGTGGCAATTTACTGGTTTCTCACTTTTTGAGCTACAAGTCTGAGATATATAAAGCAAAAAACTGACCCAGGAAACTCACCACTATGTCATTCTTTCTGTGAATTCCTTCTCTTCATCTTCCAGAGTCTCTGTGTTTGATTTATATATATGACCCAGACTTTTTAGTTGTACTTATTGAGTGGAATGAGAAAAAGTATATCTGCTTCATCCTGCTAGACACCCAAATTTAAATGCAAATTAACTAAAACAAAATTAAAAGATATTAAAATTTACATTTAAGTAAAATTCAATTTTTAATGTTTATTTTTGAGAGAGAGAGAGAGAGAGAGAGAGTGGGGGAGGGACAGAGAAAGGGAGACACAGAATCTGAAGCAGACTCCAGGGTCTGAGCTGTCAGCACAAAGACCCATGTGGGGTTCAAACCCACTGACTGTGAGATCATGACCTGAGCTGAAGTTGGACGCTTAACTAACTGAATTACCCAGGTGCCCCAGTAAGTAAAATTAAAATTTAAATCCATAGCCACATTACTTATACTTAAAGTAGCCACATCTGACCAGTAGTTACCATGTTGGACAGAAGAAGTAATAGAACATTTACAACATCTCTAAAATATCTAACTGACAGTACTGTTTAAAGGTAAGCATTCTAATGTTTTACTTTGGGGAAAATGCCTGATGCCTCCATCAGTAAGTTGGTGGGAAGTGTAATAACTAGAGGATTAGTATAGTTGTCTCATAAAAAATATTTTTAATAAGTTCATCTGTTACATCCAAGTTTCTTCACTTGTGCTTGTTCCTCTCAGCTCTGAGCACAGACCTTTCTTGAGGTAACCACAAGTAGCTGGGCTCTTGTTACTTTACCTTGGAGGATCAGGCTGTCACTCTTCTTCTTTGTTGGTTAATCACTATCACAAAATTTCCAACTTCTTAAAACCTTAACCATTTTTTAATAATTTCTATGATATTATGGGTGCCTGGGTGGCTCAGCTGGTTAAGCATCAGAGTCTTGATTTCAGCTCAGGTCATGATTTCACCATCGTGAGATGGAGCCCCTTCTTTAGACTCCACACTGAGCATGGAGCCTGCTTAAGATTCTGTCTCTCCCGCTTTCTCTGATTTTCTCCTGCTCACACACTCTCTCTCTCAAAATAATAATAATAATAATAATAATAATAATAATTCTATGTTTTTATGTTTAAGTGCTTCTTAAGAACATGGGAATAAAACCTATTCTAAGATGACTTTAAAAAATATCTTAATGTTTATATATATATTTTGAGAGAGAGACAGAGACAGAGCACAAGCTGGGGAAGGGCAGGGGGGGAGGGACACAGAATCTGGGGCAGGCTTCAGGCTCCAAGCTGTCAGCACAGAGCCTGACATGGAGCTTGAACCCATGAACTGTGAGATCATGACCTGAGCAAAGTTGGATGCTTAACCCACTGAGTCACCCAGGCCCCTAGTATGACTTTTTAAATGACAAACAGCAAAATATTACTTCTGCTCAAGAAAGTAAACAATGGATTCATTTTTTTAATGCTTCCCAATATAAGTATACATTGTACATACTATTAAAAAATTATATTCCATTAAAATTGCAGAAAAACAACCTAAAAATCCACAAAATAGGAATTCATTATTGAATAAATCCATTGCATGCATAATTTCTATACATTTTTATTTTTACTTTTGATGTAACTTAATTTAATAGAGCTACAGTTGGATAGATGATTTGGTGTAATCTACTCAGAAAAATAGATAATTTCAATAATCTGATATTTTATGTTTTTGAAATAAGTTCCTGCCTTGGATTAATAAACTCACTTATGAGAATTAAAATAAGATTTGAAAATGAATTTCATTCAGCATTAGAATGAAAAATAAGATTATAATGAAACTAAATTATAATAGATATGAATGGTTAATTGAAATGTAGGTAAAACATGTTTATCATAAAAATCATCTCCATGGGTAGACTATATTAAATGTCATATTTGTATTTTTAATAAAAACTTGAATAAAAATTTATAGTTACTAATAAGATCATGAATTTTTTTCCAATTTCTGTTTTTTAAATTAATGTTTATTTCGTTTTGAGAGAGTCAGACAGAGCATTAGTGGGTGAGATGCAGAGAGAGAGGGAGACACAGAATCCGAAGCAGGCTCCAGGCTCTGAGCTGTCAGCACAGAGCCTGACAAGGGGCTAGAACTCACAAATGATGAGATCATAACCTGATATGAAGTTGTAAACCAAATGAGCCACCCAGGTGCCTCTTTTTTCCAGCTTCTTTACCTTGTCCTTGATTTTTTAAAATTTTTCATACCTTTATTTTTTATGTATTTTATATAGGTTTGTATATATGGCTTTATTTTATATTTAATTAAACTCTCAAATGTTACCTCTCTTTATTATGGTTTTCAAGGTAGTAATATTCGATTGGTAAGGAAAAAAAAGGTATAAAGAATAAAAGTATAAAGAATAATAATAGTATTGGGAAAATAAAATAAAATAACATGAGTACATTATGCAACAAAATAGAGTTGCTAAGTGGGAAATTTACATCTTTTTATCTGTTACGTTATGTGCAGTCTGGGGGCTGGAGTGCAGGAGGGAAAGATGGAAAGGGAGAGGAGGTCAGGTGGGGATAAATAGGATTTCCATTTCCAACATCACGTCCTTAGGAAAGAATGTATACTAGGTTTTGGTGGGAAACAACAACCCAAATTGTTTAGTTTTTCTTGAAGGGTATTGGGTGACTTGAGTCTGAAAAAGCCATAAGCATAGAAAGGATTAAGCTTTTTATATTGACAAGACTCCTTTTTGGGGGACAAGGTCAAAGTAGGGATTCTGGAAACCAAAAGCAGCTGGCTGAATACCCCTGATATTTTACTGTGAGCATTCCGGCCACCTTGCTTACATTTCTTTGACTTTCATTAAATAAATATTAATCTTAGTGTGTTTTGGCAGGAGTGGGGGTGGGTGGAAGTGTGTGTACCTCTGTTGATTCAAAGGAAAAAAAATCCCTTAGTAATAATGGTCTAATGAATTGATTTCAGTTCCATTCTCCTCCTTTTATTACTTTATTTCCATCTAGCCTTCTCTCCCAGGAATTTCAAACCTTGTTATTCATGAATGGCATAACTTTTTGCATACTGTATCTTTATACTCAAAAGCTTTCTTTATAATCAAAAGATAGCTTGGCTGATTATAAAATTATTGCATTACATTCTCTTCCTCTCAGTGTATTTTAGACACTGATCAAACTGTCTTCTTGCATTGAATACTACTGTGAAGAAGTTGAATCCAACTTGATATTTCACACTAGTAGGAGGCATGATTTTTTCCCTTTCCTACTCCTAGGATTTTTCTTTGTATTTGAATTCTAACATCTTTACCAGAACATGCTTTGATTTAAAATGTTAGGTATGAAGGTTAGGTATCATTATTTCTTGGAAAACTATGAGCCTCTTTGGTCTGCACATTCAGTTTGCATTTATTTCAGAAAAGTTTTTTTTTTTTAATGATACTTTTGATTCTATATTTTTTATATTTTATTTGCTTAATTCTTCTTATAATACTAATACTACATGTTAGATATACCTTGTTTTCTATGTCTACCATTCCTTCGATCATATTTACATTCCTCTTTTCCCCTTTACCTCCCTCCCTTACTCTCTATCTTTCTCTGATCATCATTCTCAGAACTACTTATGACTATTTAACTTTTTCCACTTATAATGGGCATTTATTCTCTTCAGTGATTTTTTTTTCCTGTCACAACATTTTCAACTTGCCTCCATATTCTTTGAGCACACTTTAAGTCTTCTTGGCTTACTAGTTTCTCATTGTTCAAATTTTACATATTATTTATAAAGACATCTCTATAAATCATATGAGAATACAGTCATTTCCATTTTTCCTTTGGTTTTCTGTAACCATCCTTCATCAGAAATCTCCCTTTCTGGTTTAAAGAAAGAAAAAGTTTTATGCACAGAACCCATGTCACTTTCATTATAATCATGACCCATCTTTCAATATTTTTGTCATTTATCCAAAATTTTGGCAACTGTGGTGGCTGGACCTATTGGGGTCTTGGATTCAAAGATGTTTCCAAACTCTTCTTCAACAAATTGTTTGGTTGCCGTAAAATCTTCTTTGGTAGTCAGCATACATTTAGTTAAATTGATTCATCACACAACAAAACCCCTTTCTTGATTCAGTCCATTCCAATAAAGGGAAGCCATTCAGTACTTAAGCATGGAGAAGTTTATAGCTGACTATTGGTTACAAGAATGATAATAAGGTGGATAAAGGTGTTAAGGGAAGAGGACAGTTGTTTCTTCATAGATCAAAAAATTGTCACCACCTTTAGGCTGCAACTCATATGACCACTTTGGCCCTGGAGCTGCTGGCAGTGACGTGCCCGAACTCTATGTGCTTCTGTTACTGTTAGAAATGTATTTTGTTGTTAGGCAAAAACTGGGAACCCATTTTTCCATTACTGCTACACTACTCTCAAACCTACTGACATCCATTGTTATCTCAAATCATCCTTAAAAAATCAGCTTTATGAGGGGCACCTGGGTGTCTCGGTTTGTTAAACTAGTCCAACTTCAGCTCAAGTCATGATCTCATGGTTTGTGAGTTCAAGCCAGACATCAAGCTCTGTACTGACAGCTCAGAGCCTGGACCCTGCTTTGGATTCTGTGAGTCCTCCTCTCCCTGCTCCTCCCCTGCTCCCACTCTGTGTCTCTCTGTCTCTCAATAATAAACAAACCTTAAAAAAAATTAAAATATGAGGTTTATGAAATATAGTTACATAGTATCAAATTCACCCATCTTAAGCAAGCATATGATTCAATGAATTTTAGTATATTTTCAGAGTTTGTGGGCCTTTCTCTGCATTTCCTCCCCCACATATCCCTCTCTAGAAGACTACAGGTAGAGCACCTTCTTTTTCCTTTACAGTATTGCAACTGTCACAGCCTAAGTTGTTGGCAAAAGCCAAAAGAAAGAGCAACATAATATTATTTTTCTTTTTACTACCTCCCAATTCTATATGGTACTTCTCATTGACAGAAACTAAAAGAAATCCAGCCAGCAATATTTTATTAAAAAATGTAGTTTTCTGACTTTTAATCCAGAGATACAAGAGTGCACAGAAAGAAAAGTTTAGTTTTGAAAACCCGTCGACAATAATAAGCACACCCCTCAACTCATAAACTCATGGGCTGACTCTTATTCAAGTCTTAATCCCTTTGGGCTGTGATAACAAAATACCATATACTGGGTGACATATAAATAATAGAAACGTTTTTTTTCCCCCCTCATAGTTCTGGAAGCTGGAAAACTCAAGGTCATGTGCCCACAAATTTGATATTTGAGGTTGGCTTATTTCTGGTTCATAAACAGATGGATGTTTTTACTGTGTCTTCATATGGTGGAAGGGAGGAAGGAGGAGAGATTTCTCCTGGCTTCTCTTATAGGGGTATCATTCATTCAAAGAGCTCCACACCTTTGACCTAATCACCTCTCAAAGGCCCCATCTCCAAATACCAACTGGAAATTAAGTTTTGACATATGAATTTTGTGGAGGACACTATATTTAGTTATGGCAATACTTTTACATTAACTTTCACAGAAGCAAGCAAGCTATTATAGGAAATATGCAAATAGTTTGTTACTTTGTTTTTATTTTTCAACTATTTTCGCTTCTGTTGCAAATAGCTGGGTCCCAAAAGGGTATATTCTACTCTACCGATCGACTTCCTATAACTTTTGTTATTTTAGCTCTAATTTATAGAGATGATGCAGGATATGATAATTTTACATAAATATATTAATATCTTTGGGGCAGAAGAAATTTATGAAAATAAACACATACTCTTGTTGAGATTAACATTTCACATTTCTTGGTTAGTGTCATTCAGTTTATATTTTGAAATTCTGATGTTTTCTATTGTATGAAAGCTCAAATTTGCCACTATTATTTTGTTCTTTAAGCCATTTTCCAGAGATCGAGAAATATGGGGTTAGAGTAAAGTGCTTTTAGCCCACTATATTTTTAGAGAAGTTTTGCATTCTCCATGTCTAACCCAGTCTGAAGTGAGTTTTCTAATTGTCTTTTATGATAAACAATGTTGTTCTTTGATCCGATACTTTTTTGTCATGGCTGTTGTAAAGCTCATATAATGCCTCTGATCCCAGAAGCAGAACCATTAAATCACAGATCATAAAGGTATGATGAATGGCCTTATATGTAAGTACAGGTCAAGAAATGTTTGTCCAATTGGAACAACACGAGCTGCAGCTGTATTGCGTATAGTTTTAGTTTTCTCTAACTGCTATAATAAGGTACCACAAATATACAGTTTAAGGCAAAAGAACTTTATTTTCACCCAGTTCTGGGGGCTAGAAGTTTGACACTGAGATGTTAGTAGAGCAATGGTCCCCTGCAGACTCTCAAGGAGGATCCTGGCTTGTCTCTCCCGGCTTCTGGTGGTTGCTGAAAAATGCTTAGCATTGCAAAAGGAACTTGAGGTTCCTTTACAACAATCTCTGTTTTCATCCACACCCAGCCTTTTCCCCTGTGTTTCCTTGCTCTGTGTCCCTCTCTCCTTTCAAGGATGAAAGTGATTGGATTTAGAGCACACCCTAATCCAATGAGACCTTGCAAATTTAGCATGATAAAATTTGCAAACAAAACAAAACAAAACAAAATATTTCCAAATGAGGTCACAGTCACAGGTTCCAGGTTTTCAGGTATATATATATATATATATTTTTTTTTTTCTTTATTGGTGACATAATTCAGTTCATGATATAAATTAATATTAGTAGTAGTATGGAGCTGTCAGATATGGTAGTTTTTTTAGACCAATGCCAACCAACATATAGCATATATATTTTCATATCAAATTGGAAAAAATTATCTCAAGTAGTATTTCCAAAAATGAATAGGTCCTCAACTTTGAAACTATCCACCTGCTTATTTTATTTTTTATTTAAAATAAACGTACAAAGGATGATATCTGTGCGGGCTATTTGTTTCTACATAAATTTTATATGCAGGAATTTTCAAAATACTTTTTCTAAAGTAATCTCTACACCCAACACAGGGCTTGAATTCACAATTCCAAGATCAAGAGTTGGTCACCCTACTGACTGAGCCAGGCAGGTGTTCCCCGCAAATATCCCTTTTAAGCTTACTACCATACAACTGAATTCTGCAGCTTAGACTAGAAGGAACTGCTAAAATGACACATGTATCAATTCTGATAACCAACTTAATTCAACCGAACACTTTTTCTTTTTTTAATTGAGATATAATTGACCCAAAACATTGTATAACTCTGAGGTTTACAATGTGTTGCTTTGATGTATTTGTATATTGCAATATTATAACCACCACATTAGCACCTAATATCTTTATTATATCATATAATTATCATTTCTCATATAATTATCATTTCTTTTTGTGATGAGAACAATTTTGATCTAGTCTCTTAGCAACTTTGAAGTTTATAACACAGTATTGTTGACTTAATCACAGTGCTGTGCATTAGACATCTAAGACTATTTACCTACTAATTGTAAATGTATACTCTTAAATAACATCTCCCCAATCCCTCACCTCCTGGCCCCTGGTAACCAGAAATCTTCTCTCTTTCTACAAGGCTGTTAGTTTTTTTTTTCAATTCTACACATAAGTGTTATCATACATTATTTAATCTTTCTCTTTCAGCTTATTTCACTCACTATAATGCCCTCAAGGTCTATCAATATTGTCACCAATGGCAGACTTTCATTTTTATGGCTGAGTAGTATTCTATTGTGTATATCTATGACATCTTTATGGCACTGACAGACATTTCACCTTTTCCACATTTTGAATAATGCAAATAATGTCACAAAAATATGAGAGTGCAGATATCTTTTTGATATTCTATTTTCAATGGGAAAGAATAATCTTCAATAAATTCTGTTGAGAAAATGGGATAACCACATGGGAAAATAAAATCGGACTCTTATCTTAAAACACTCACAAAAATTAACTGGAAATGGATTACACTTAAACATAAGACCTGATATCATAAAATTCCTGGAAGAAAACACAGGGAGGAAGCTCCTTGACATTGGTCTTGGCAATGACTTTTTTGGATTTGACACAAAAAGCACAAACAACAAAGGGAAAAGTCAGAGTAACTACATGAAACTATTAAAGCTTCTGCATAGCAGAAAAAATAACCAACAAAATAAAAGGCAACCTATGAAGTGGGATAAAATATTTCCAAATTATATGAGGGGCAAGGGGTTAATGTCCAATGTATATTGAAAACTCTTACAACTCAATTCAAAACTACAGACAGTCCAATTAAAAAATGGGCAGAGGAACTAAACATTTTTTTTTCCCATTGAAGACATCTCAGTAACCAATGAACTCATGAAAACATGTTCAAGATCAATTTGAAACAGTTCTTCAATATATAAATCTTTTACCTCCTTGGTTCAATTTATTCCTAAACACTTTATTTTTTTGGATGCAATTGTAAACCAATTTTTTTGTAAATTCTCTTTGTATAGTTATTATTAGTATGTAGAAACATAGCTTATCTTTGTATACTGATTTTTTTATCCTGTTCCTTATTAAAATTATTTAAAAGTTTGAACAGTGTTTGGTAAAATTTTACAGATTCTACATGTATAATATCATGTTATCTGCAAACAAAAACATTTTTTCTTCTTATTTTCTTATCTGGATGATGTTTATTTCTTTTTCTTGCCTAATTTCTCTGGCTAGGGCTTCTAATATTTTAAATAAAAGTGGCAAGTGTGGGCATCCTTTTCTTGTTCCTGATCATAAAATTAAACATTTTAGCTTTTTGCTATTGGGTATGATGTTAGCTCTGGGCTTGTCATATATGACTTTTATTCTGTTGAAGTATGATCCCTGGATACTCACTTTATTGAGAGTTTTTATCATAAATGGGTGTTGAATTTTGTCAAATGCTTTTTAACTATCTTCTGAAGTGATCATATTTTATCCTCTATTTTGTTAATGTGTATAAACTTGATTGATTGGCAGATGTTGGCCATCCTTGCATCCCAGGGCTAAACTCTGCTTGTCCAGGATGTATGATCTTTTTAATCCACTATTGAATTTGGTTTGCATATATTTTATTGAAGATTTTTCCAGGCATGTTCATTAAGGATATAGACCTATAATTTTCTTTTCTTGGAGTGTCCTTGTCTGGCTTTGGTATCACATAATGCTGTCCTTGTAAAATGAATTTGGAAGTATTTAAGAAGGATTGGTATGAGAGAAATGAAGCACTTATTATGTCCTAATTAGAAAGTCTAACTGAAGAATCCTATGCTTAGGGGAAGAGGTCTTGGTTTCTGTGGCAATAAATTACTTAGTTTGAGTGACAGCTGCTCACATGCCACTGGATTCTAATTAAGCACTACTTTAGGACATCAAATGATCATGTGACCACAGCTACCCATAATCCACTGGGCATTATCAGATCATTGAGTCATAAAGGCATGTAGGCAAATTACATGTATAAATCACTTAGATTTCCCAATCACCTACAAGTGTGAAGTGTTGCTTTTTCACAAACTCTCTTGCCTTGAGTCACTCAAGAATTATAGCTGCCTGGCTGGCTCAGTTGAAAGAACATGCAACTCTTGGTCCTGGGATTGTGAGTTTGAGTCCCACTTTGGGTGTAGAGATTACTTAAATAAATACAACTTTTATTTTATTTTTTAATGTTTATTTACTTATTTTGAGAGAGAGAGAGAACACTAGCAGGGGAGGGACAGAGAGAGAATCCCAACCAGGCTCTGCACACTATCAGGGCCTGATATGGGGCTCAGTCCCATGGACCGTGAGATCGTGACCTGAGCCAAAATCAAAAGTTAGACGATCAACAAACTGAGCCACCCAGATGCCCTAATAAATAAAACTTTTAAAAAATTGTGGCTTGATATTTTAAGGGATACCTGTGATGGATAGTACTCACACTTTCCCTCTCTAAGAGAAGTGATGACAGTTTTTCTCCCAACAATGCATGACTCATTTGTAACATGACATGTAGAACTGCTGGAAGAATAAGATATCTTAGTGTTACAAATGGTCTACTGTGTCTATACATCACTGGAGGTACTCTCTCTTTTACTCTGTCTTATTTCAGCCACTGCTGAAAGGACCTGGTGAACATAAAAGAATCTTGCCTCAAGTCAATATCATATGACTTATGCCTTCACCACATGGCTTCTCTGTTGACTGTAGGGCATGGGGTTAAGATGTAACTAAGATAAGCAGGTCAACTAATTCCAGTATTCCCTAGCCTTTCCTATTTTTAGCACCAAAAGTCTCTCAAGAAACCCTCAGTTCCAGGAAAACCAGAACAGCAAATCAGTCTTAGTACAACTTGGCTGCCTTAACATTTACAAAGTGGAGGGGAATTAATGCCTTATGGAGTGAGTTTTTAAAACTATGGAATGGTTGTTGATGGATCAATGAATTCTTCTTTAGTTCTCTAGTTTTGAGGGAAGAGGTCAAACTACTTCTCAGTCCCCTGGGATCTTGCAATCAATACCCATCGTGGTGGAAATAATATCTCTTTGTTTTGCCCTCCTTCTAGTTCTGTTTTTCCCCTACTGTTATTCACCATTGTTCCCTGAGATCACGTGCCAATGATGTATTCACATACATCTTTATTTAAGTTGTGTTTTCATAGGGAGTAATTATAAGATGCATACTATATTAATAAAAAATATTTTTACCTGGATTTGAAGTTTAAAAGAAGGCAAAGTAATACTGAAAGGCATAATGAATATCAGATATGAATTTATATTATTCAGATACAAGTTTTTTCTTAAACATTCCTCTAAAGTTAAAAGAAAGTAGATTATGAAAAAAAAATAAGAGTTTGAAACATTTTCTCTTTTTTTTAAATATAAAAAGCTACATAATTTGAATCAGGATTGAATCCTTCTCTCAAAGATCAGAGAATTAGCTCACCTGAATTTCCTCCCACATTTCCACCCATTATCTTCCAATTTTCATCATTTCCGTTAAATGTTTCTGGTATAACCTTAAGTTCCACAGTTGTCTCATAGACATTATATTTTAAAATAGACTTAAAAGTCCTCTTACCATATAAAGCCAAATAGAGATGGTTTTAGGATCTACATTACTTAGCCAGGCCTGTTTGAAAATTATTCTAACATTTATAATAAGTAAAAAAAATGCTACAATGTTTCTGATATTTCCTATTACTTCATTGATAGCAATTCAATGTATCAGTCTTCGTGTTCCTCAGCGTTCTTCAGTAGTGCGTGTTTGAGCTCTCACAATAATTCAGCACATGCTTCAGTCTCCTTGTTAAAGGATCGTCAGTCACCAGCTATTTTGTCACATTCACCTCCTTAGCTCATTGGATTTAATTGTCTAATGTGTTTGTTGTTTTGCTTTGTTTTTAATATTTGTGAAAGCTGTTTGCAGGTGTTTCTGTATAGGTTTCTGCCTGTGTGAGAATGCTTGAGTGTTGTTCTTATTCGGATAAAAAAAAAAAAAAGACTGGGTAGAAAATGTTTATTCATATTCTGTCTCAGAACTTTTCAGACACGACCCTCTTGTCTTCTATGAAGAAATCACACTCAATCTCCTTTGTTTGCTTCTCTAAGAGTAGTTCTTTTTGCTGGCTTTTGTCATCAAGAAAGACCAACGGGTGTTAGATTTTGTTTTTCAACTTTTCAGGTTTGACAATGTACAGATTCTGTTTTTATAGTTGAACAACACTAGTTAAAGTGGGGTCATACTTTATTTACCTGAAAACTGTGCTGATGGCTCATTTGTCTTCTGGCACTGATTGGCAATCACAAGAGATCCGGTCCCAGCTTGAATTTTACCCCAGAGAAGTGAATGTTTTTCCTTCTGACTGGTTGCCTAAATTCCGTTTTTATTCTTGACGTTCTGCAACTTAAAATGGATATGCTTCAGTGTCAATTATCTGTATCACTTCCTGGGGTGCTCTTGTAGCTTCAAATTCAGTGATTTCTTCTTTTATGAATTTCCTTCCAGAAAAATGTTATTTTAAAATCTTTTCCTTCTCACTGTTAGGGTGCCTAGAAATGCCAATTATCTTTAAGTGGGATGCTTTTTTCCCCCTGTCCTCATTATCTGCTACCTTATTCTTAATTCCTTTAAACTACATCCTTTTGGAAGTTTTTACTTTTCTTCTGTCGGTGAGTCCATTTTCAGCTACATGTCTAATAATTTCTTAGTTCTGTGTGAGGTTCGCTTTATACTCAGTCGGCTTTTATAATTTTTCAACTTCAAGTTCCTGTTTATTGGATTTATTTTATCAATAAATCTCTATGGGAATATTTTTTCTTTACACTGAATTAGGTTTTCTTTAAAATTTGGTTCATTTCTTTCTTTTTCTTGCTAGTTCTAAAAAATAAAGTATTTTTTTTATAGTTGTCTGGCAATATATTTTCCCCTCGGACATACTTGTGGAGAGACCTCCTGCATGTTCCTTTCATTATCTTATTATCACTAATTTTCCTTGACTTCTCCTTTTGCATTAGCTAAGACTTGTTTTTGGCTCTGTTTCTGATTCATTCTGAGGCTTACTTTAAGAGGCTGGGCATTCCACCTTTTTAAAAAAATTTTTAGTGTTTATTAATGTTTGAGAGACAGAGAGAGAAAGAGTGTGAGGGGTAAGGGGCAGAGAGAGAGGGAGACACAGAATCCAAAGCAGGCTCTAGATTCCAAGTTGTCAGCACAGAGTCAGATGTGGGACTCGAACTCACAAACCATGAGATCATGACCTGAACCAAAGCTAAATGCTTAACCAGCTAAGACAACCAGATGCCCCACAAAAGTATTTATGAAGGAGTGGTTTGATGAATTAAGAGCAATTACATTTTTTCATCCAGAGGGGACCAACGCCTACATATGTCATCTTATTTACCCCTGTATTACTTCTCAAACACATTAAAAGGTGAAGAAACTTAGGTATAGAGAAGTAAGCACTTGGTCAAGGACACCCAAGCAATCAAGAGACATCAAGTTTCCAACCTGGCAGGTTAACTCACCCAACCTTGCATCTTTGCTTCAGGAATGGCTGGATTTATCCCCAGCCGAGAGCTCCGTGCCTTACCTCATTGTTCCTTTCCTCAAACAATAACAAAATTATATAAAATCATTGCCATTAACCTTGCCTTATATACGACAAGCTAATGTTTCATAATACAACCTTCAGATAATTGTTGACTTAAGAAAAATAAAAGCCAGGAGACAGTCTTTCATATTTTTTGGAAGAACTGGTCCAAAGAGTAGCAAAAAAAAAAGGGGGACGGGGCATATTTGCTCGCAAGCAGCTCTTCAAGGTATAATTGTGTGTCATCAGGTATAATCTGTTTGGTTGTAACAAAAAGAGGTTTTCTGATTTCCACATAGACACTTGAAAGACCCTTAAGTCATCTTAATACACTATGTTTCTATCATACTTGATTGCTCAAAAATATTGCCTGCATGCCTCCGCCTAAACGGCTTTCTGGTTCTTGTTCTTGACATCTCCTTGAGGTTACTTGAAATGGTGCAGAAGGCTAACATCCATCACCTACTTTAATGTGCAGTTTTACTTACATATTTATTTATATTATTATTTTTTTTCTCACATTTGCTATTGAGCTTAGGTGTACCCTTCTTGAAAACAAAGGGGGGACAAAAACACTCACTTTAAGCTTTTAAAGCCTAACAGTGCAAATTTATATTTTAGCATTTGCTTTTTCTTACCTGAAACTCTGTGTTTATATGCCAATATCCATTGCTAAATTCTTATTACCTTGAGGATGTAGAAGATTTCTTAATCCTTGTCGCATTCATAACCCAGCACTTTGCTTGTCACTTAAGAAAACTCCTAATGTTCACTCAATTTAATTGAATGGCTATGCGAAGGTTATAAATAACAAATAAATAACATTCTATGACAAAAGATCCCTTTAAAATGAAGGGCACCGGCTTAAAATGAGCCTAACAGTTGCAATCGAAGAGGGAAAAAAAGCATATACTTCTTTATCAGGGACCTGAAGATTTATACTCTTTCCACACACTTACTCCCTCCCTTCCTAGTCACCAATAAGTCAGGGATTTTAAGTTACTTGGTTCTGATTGTGATCAGGATAACAGGTTTGCTCTTTCTCAGCAAAGGTTTAAGCCCAGCTTCACAAATAATAAAACATTGGTAGTTGTTTAATGAAATATATAAAATAAGGGACCAAGGCTAACTTTTCCAGAACTCACTATAAAATTGAAGGATTGGTCCCACATTCACCTTGAATTTCAGTCATTCTTGAGACCATGATGAAATATTCCATCATTTTCTAAAAATAGCAGTATGTATGGAAGTAGTGTATGTCCTAAATCCACAGTTATCTTAAAATACATTGGAAAAAAAGTGTTCTAAACTATCATGGATGTCGATCTTACAAGAGTTCTTTGAATTTAACTTCCTATCTTATTAAAAATTTTTTTAATGTTTATTTTTGAGAGAGAGAGAGAGAAATATTAAGGGAGGGGCAGAGAAAGAGGAAAAAACAGAATCTGAAGCAGGCTCCAGGCTTTGAGCTGTCAGCACAGAGCCTGATGAGGGGCTCAAACCCACAGACTGTGAGATCATGACCTGAGCTGAAGTTGGACTCTTAACTGAATAAGCCACCCAGGCCCCTTGACACTTCATATCTTCTTTTTTTGTAATGTTTATTTATTTTTGAGAGAGAGATAGAGTGTGAGCAGGGGAGGGGCAGGGAGAGAGAGACACACACAATCTGAAGCAGACTCCAGGCTCTGAGCTGTCAGCACAGAGCCTGATGTGGAGTTCAAACCCATGAAACGCAAGATCATGACCTGAGCTGAAGTCGGAGGCTTACCCAACTGAGCCACTCAGGCGCTCCAACTTCCTATCTTCTTATTGCATCGTTTTTCTTCTTTTCTATCATTTCATGACCTAAGACCATTTTCTTTCTCATGAGTACTCCTAAAATGTTTCTTTATAAATCTATCAAGGTAACTTCACTGGTAGTCTGGGAGAGGGGAGCACCTGGATGGCTCAGTCTGTTATGCATCTGACTCTTGGTTTCAGGTCAGGTTATGATCTCATGGCTCATGAGTTCAAACTCCACATTGGGCTCTGAGCTGCCAGTGCAGAGCCTGTTTGGTACTTTCTCTCTCCATTTTCTCTCTGCCCCTCCCTTGCTAGTGCTCTCTCTCTCTCGCTCTCTCTCTCTCTCTCTCTCTCTCTCTCTCTCTTTCTCTCACTATGAAAATAAATACATAAGCTTAAAAAAAATAAAAGAACATAGGTCCTTCCAGTGATTTCTGGAGAGACATAATCTTCTGATCTGAACCACAAACAGAGAAAGAGTGAGTGAGGGCAGAACTTTCAATGACTTTTATGTTTTCTGGTAAATGCACAGTTGCCATAAAAATTCAGTACACAGTTATTTTAAAGGATTAAAATTTATAAGCAGCCCATCTTTAACATGAAACATGAGGAAAAAACTGAATTTTATTATAATATCTAGTATAACACATTTAGATTAACATTCATATCAAACTCTCAATATTTGGCTTTGCAATTCTCTCAAAAGCAAAATTCCCGTAAACTTCTGAGAGCAAGTAAGTCTTTCCTAGATTACACATAGACAAACAAAATATGAAGCTGCAGGTTAAGATGCAATGTGGCTTTTCTAGGTTTTGAAAAACATATCAGTTGGATACTCCTATCTCAGTTGGATTGGAATGATGAAGAGGAAGGTCCGGGGGAGCCACTGCTAAAGTGGGTGCAATTTCTCTTTGGGGTGATGAAAATATTTCAATTTTAGGGGGTGGCAATGCTTGCAAAACTCTGTGAATACACTAAACACTGAGAGTTTGACCACTGCTAATACTTGGTGAAATCTTTGAAGTGGTGAAATCACGGTATGTAAATTATATCTCAATAAAGCTGTTATTTGTTATTCAAAACAAACAAAAAATAATGGCTTATGATAAGCAGCCACTTCCTCGAAGCTGGGCTTACACTTATAGTATCCACTTCCTGAAATGTGACCACTGTCCTCTCTCAACACAAGAGTATCTTCTCTTTTGGGGTATACTTATAATAAGACTATTTTTTTAAGGTTTGTTTATTTTATTTTGACAGAAAGAGAGAGAGAGAATGAGCAAGGAAGGGGCAGAGAGAGCGGAGGACAGAGGATCTGAGACAGGATCTGTACTGACAACAGAGAGTCCCATGCTGGGCTCAAACTCAAACCTGTGAGATGGTGACCTGAGTCAAAGTCAGGCACTTGACTCACTGCGCCATCCAGGTACCTTAATTATAATAAGATTTTAAAAGTAAGTGATTCAAAACGCAGCTCAGCTTATAGCAACACATTAATTTTACTAAGCTGTAATTCATCTTAAAACTAAGACCCTGACTCTTAAATTTTCACATAGATTTATTGTTTCCTAATCCATAACATGGGGGCAGGTATCTAATGATGAGGTAATATATGCAAAGCAATTAGAATTTTTCCTAGTGCTTAGGAGGTACTTTGTAATTACTGGCTATTCATTATTACTGGACAGTGCATATTAATTTTTCCAAAAGAATATTTTTAGGTACACCTGGGTGGCTCAGTAAGTTAAGCATTTGACTCTTGGTATCAGCTCAGGACGTGATCTCATGGGTTCGTGAGTTCAAGCCCCGTGTCAGTATTTGTGCTGACAGTACAGAGCTTGCTTGTGATTCTCTCTCTGTCTCTCTGTCTCTGTCTCTGTCTCTCTCTGTCTCTCTCTCTCTGCTCTCCACTGCTGGCTCTCGCTCTGGCTCTCTTTCTCTGTCACTCAAAATAAATAAACATAAAAAAAATGGTCTTATTCTTTACCAAATAATTTTCATATTTTCCATTAAGTATTTTTCCATGTTTTTCTTCACAAGCTGTCAACTCTTCTAAGAACATGAGACCTTTGAACACTGATTTTCAACTCAATTACTCTGTAATATGTCTGTGTAATCAAGAAACTTCAGTATGGCTTTTTTTTTTTTTCAGAAATCTTAGGTCTTTACAGAAAACAGGAGGATCCAATTTGAAATGAAAACAAAGTAATTTATAGTTAAAGGAATATAATTCAACTGGCATAGACATTGAAACTTTTTTAAAGACAGATTTTGTCATACTTTTAAAATTTTATTTATTTTGAGAGAGAGAGAAAGAGAAAGTGATACCATAAGTGGGGGAAGGGCAGAGAGAGAGAGAGAGAGAGAGAGAGAGAGAAAGAATTTCAAGCAGGCTTTGATCTGACAGTGAGGAGCCCAACTTGGGGCTGGAAATGATGAGCCATGAGATCATGACCTGAGCTGAAACCAAGAGTTGGACGCTCACCCAACTGAGCCACCCAGGTATCCCTAGATTTCCTCAATAATTCTAAGTTCAAATTTACCCGTCCCCCATCTGAAGTCTCAGTATTAATCCAGTTCTGCATGTTCAATTCAGTAATTTATCATACATTTTCATGATAAAATTTGGTGCTCATCCAATTGTAAATGTGAATGGATGGATGTGGCAACCCCAGCCAGAGAAAGGAGTGATTACCAAGATCTCAATCCCTTTAGAAATTTAGGTTTGGGTCACAACTGGGTCAGCTTCATGGGCATGTGACCTGTGCAGTCATGAAGGGTCCTGTACTTAGAAAGGCCTCATCCTTGGTTTATTGGTTTGTTGTGAATGTCTTGAAAGTCTTAGTAATTTTTGAACAGAGAATACTACATTTTATTTTGTACTATTATGTAGCTGAAGCCTACCAAGTTCTATGTAATAGTTAAAGATGGGGAGGAAATTAGCATGTGTAGTCAAGGAGGGAGACGATGAGTATAAAAAGTACTCTACTATTTAAAAAAATTTTAAATAAATAAAAAGTACTCTGAAGCCATTTGTAGCAATGGTGGCCGTGTCTCCCCCCACTCTCTTCTCAAACGTTTGCCCTCAAAAACACAGACCCACAACTATGGGGAAGCTGGTTTCCAAACATGGTTGGAGAAGAGGATATATGTGAAGCAAGAGATGGATGGGAGGTGTCCTGCGTATATTAGCATTCGGGAGAAACTTCTGTGGGAAGGATTGCTGGTTGACAGCCACCAGCTGCCCCAGGATTGGCCAATGTGGTCATGCTTGACTAAGCACTTTGATGTGCTAGAGCACTTTGTGGCCTTCTTAATAGGAACACGTGATTTAAACCACCCACATTCACTTTTAGTCTTACTTGAACAGTATCATGAGGAAAATGATTCTGGCTTTGGAACAAAACATACACTTTCAGCATTCTCTTCTCATGATTGTAGAAAAATCATCTCAAGTGCATTCCATGGTAGCTTTTACATGAATTGCTGTTGCTGCAAATTAGTGGGCAATGTATGTGGAAAATAACCCAATTATGTTTTTGTTTCTTAATCCAGTTAGATTGTATTGATTGCATATTTACATTGCATAGTGCCTCTTAACTATATCTTTTTTGTTTTTTTATTTATTATCACAAACTTTTGAAATATTCAAACATAAGAAAGGCTTATTGAAGGAAATATACTACAATTAATATATCATATGGTACTTATATCACGATTAAATGAAAAGTAAAATTGTTGCTTTTGAGTGCTAGAAAAGAAAAAAGGAAATAAGCATAGTTTATAGGTAAACTTCATTAAGATATGTTTAGGTTAATTCTGAAAATATAAATATAAATAAGATTTTTTTTTCATCTCAATTCACAGTTGATACAAGTATATGTGATGAGCTAAGTTTTCGTAGCCAGTAAATCGGGGTGGTTGCTGAATCTCTCTTTGGCTGTCCCTTCTCTTCACTTCAAATCAATCAGAAAGTTTTGCCAACTTAATGCCTTAAATCTCTTTTGAAACTCTCTCCTCCACTCAGTTTCTACTGGCATTGTGCTAATTCGGTGCTCATTATCTCTTCGTTTGGGTACTCAAATTCTGGCCTCCCTTGTGACCATCCTCCACATTGCTGCCAGTGTGATCATTATGAAATGGAAATATGGTCATGTCTCTGCAATTTACACCTGACATGAACTTCTCACAGTCTAGTTTTAAATAAAATCCTTTTTGACAATATGTTTGAGACCTTTTGTGATCTTGCTCCTGCTTGCTTCTCAGACTCAGCCCCTGTCATTACTCCCTAAAAAACTCTATACTCGGGCTGTACTGAATGACTTGTCTTTGTTCAATGGTTTCATGAGTTTTCACAGCTTTGCAAATTGCATCTGTTGCTACTGCCTGCAACACATTTCCCCCAGTTCAGTAACAAAAAAATACAACCCACAGCTCTTTTTCCACTTAGGTTTTTCTCTGAAGTTCATAATTAACATGGATACTTTGTCATTAAAAAGAAAGGCGGGGGGGGGGCATGGGCTTAATGGGTGATAGGTACTAGGAGGACACTTGTGATAAGCCCTGAATGTTGTATGTAAGTGAAGAATTACTAAATTCTACTCCTAAAACCAAGATTACAGTATATGTTAACTAGCTAGAATGTAAATAAAAGCTTGAAACAAAAAACCCCAAAATTATCGAATATTCAATGTTTTTAGAAAATAAATTTTAAATTTAAAAATCACCTAAAAAATAAAATAATTAAGAACCTCACTCTAGGATCACCTGTGTGGCTCGGTTGGTTAAGCGTCCAACTTCGGCTCAGGTCATGATCTTGCGGTTTGTGGGCTCAAACCCCATATCGGGCTCTGTACTGACAGCTGAGAGTCTGGAGCTTGTCTTCAGATTCTGTGTCTCCTTCTCCCTCTCACTCTCCCCTGCTCATGCTCTCTCTCTCTCTCTCTCTCTCTCTCTCAAAAATAAATAAAAATTTTTAAAAAACCTTGCTGGGAGCCACTTCTGAAGTAAGGCAGGTTTGCAAGGCCTCCTACCATCAGATGAAGACAGGCTCTACCCCCATTCAACCCCCATTCACTTTCTGCTTGAGCATTGACCCCCAAGGCGCCTGACTGATAACAGGAGTGACTTGCCTTCTTATGCTAAAAATATGTGAATTGTACCTTGTGAAAAAACTTGTTATAGGAGTTTCTTCTTTTGTGATTATAGGAGCAAATGTTACATTTCCTGAGAAAACTTGTTTTTCTTCCCCTGGAAAACAAGGCTATTGACCCCTGCTCACAAAAGAACTAACTTTTGCCTTTGATATGCTAAAAAAAAACATCGCCTGCCTTGTATTTGAATGCTAAAGATCCCTTCCTTCCCCATATGATAAGCATCTAGTCACCTATTTCAATCTCTATTGGTAAAGATTATGCATGAGTCTTCCACCAATCTATGTTCTGGGAAATTTTTAGATACCAAAGAATTTGTTATGAAAAATCATTGCCTAAGACAATTGCCACTTCTGTTTTGTGCCCCATACATTTTTTCAATACATAAAGCTGACTCTCTGGTCAGTGCACAGATGCCTGCCTGGTGAGCAGAAAGAAGCCGAGGCTCTCTCGCTCCCTTTTGTGGACACTGTCCATCTTTTAGGGAGCCCTGGACCTGCTGGAGCTGGACTCTGGCAAAAACTCAATATAAAAACATTTAAATTGTCCATCATAAAATAATTTAATGTATACATGTTAAATATTATTTCATTTCCCATTTTGGAATAAATAAACAATAATATTACATGACATTTCCCCTAGGCCACTGCTTTTCCCCTGGTAAGCTAGCAGACAAGGAACAAATGCCTTGCCTTACCTTGAATTAAGCACTTCCTCTTCTGCCATGTGCTGGAATAAATTTCTAATAGGCATCTTCAGGTACTGTATCTGGGAAACATTCTCATGTGTCCAGGAAAAGACTCTATCTGTTCGTTTCCATATCCTAAAAGTATTGTTCAAGAACATTCTTGCTGCATGGTAAATGCTCATGTCATATTTAGAGAATGAAAGATGTCAAGATGTTAGTTAGAAACTAAACTTAATTTTGACCTTTTAGTGTTATTTTGAAAATTTTATCAAAATGGCAAAACACAACTATTCAGATATACAAATAAATTTGGCCATGTTCTCCCTTAAATTTTATAAATATTACAATAAGTTTGTTCCAACAGCATTTTTATTTGCCTATGTATTAGGTACTTAATTAGTTGCTTTGGGGGCTCAGGTAAATAAAGCACTGACTTTTTATTCAATATGTTTTCATACTATGAGTGGGTGATGAAAAAATGGCTGGTAATTTAACTATATCCTGTGTTACTTCTATTTAATCACTTTGAAAATATTCAGAGGTGAAATTTAATCATGCCATAATCTTAATTTGTGTGTGAGAGACAATTTGAATACATTTAAAATATGTATATTTGTTATGGCAATATAGGCAAATTTATGCATAAAAATCATTGGACATATAGGTTATTTAGTAATGTTTTTGGGTTGAATGAACATATCACCTAAACAAATAAATAATTCATTAACTATAATCCTTTCACTTCAATTGCACTCTACACTTTTTTAAATAAGAGAATGGCACTTCAACACAACAACAAAAAGAGTGAATAGATGTAATGATATAATCTTGATTAACCTTTTTTTTAAAGTAGGTTCCATGTACAATGGAGTGCCTGAACTCACAACCCAGAGATCAAGAGTCACATGCTCTACTGAGCCAGCCAGGTACTCCCCCAATCTACGTTCATATTCAAAAAACTTAAAAAAACATACTTCTAAATTCCCTATATCCCCCAGTAGACATTACACTTTAAATCTGAGAGTTAAAACAATATAAAATGTTTTAAAGTCAATTTTGTCAAAATTATATTAATTTATATAAGCTTTATTAAGAAACTGACAAAAGTGAAAAGTATGAAAGGGTGTACGTTTGTGGCATTTATTTTTCATAGTTCAGATGGAGAAGTCCACTCAGCGTGAACCTCCACAGTGCCACACACTGTCCACTCTGATTGCGTCTTGTGAGTTTTGGTTTTTCTTTTTTCCACTATAAACTAGGTTCCTAGTGTTCAGGGTTCCAATCTCTGACTAATGCATTATAATTTTATGAAAATAGTTTTTGAAAGACATATTTCAGGACATTTATGCAAATTTCCTAAACAGGCTTCTTTATATTTCCATGATTATTAGTTTCATAATGTCATCATAAGTTACCACAAATAAAGGAGCTTAAAACAACATAGGCATTATGTCACTTTTCTGTAGATCTGAAGTCTAATTTCTGTGGGTCTCAGAAGTCCCAAATCAAAGTGTTCCCAGGGCTGTGTTCCTCTCTGCAAGCTCTAGGAGAAAATCCACTTTCAGGCTTATGCAAATTGTTTCTAAGAATCACTTCCTCATGGTTATGGGGCTAAGGTCCTTTGTTGTTGTTGTTTTTGTTGTTGGCTGTTGACTAGAAATCAGGTGTCCTTCTCAGCTTTCCAAAAACCTTCTGGTTTTCCTTGGCTCTTGGCCTCATTACTCCATCTTCAAACCAACAAGGGTGGGTCAGATTCCTTGTATTCTTTTTTTAATTGACATAAGGTAACAGATGTTTTCTTCTTCTTGTGGAAAGCATATTAAGTAAATTAACTATAAATATTGAGTACTTGGGGGTCATATTATTCTATGATGGTGCTCTGTCTTAAAGAAAGAGTGCAAACAAAGAAGGAAAACATAAAAAATATTCTTATTAAAAGTCTCTCTCATACCCCTCCCCATAGGTGTTTTGTTGTTTGTATTGTTGTTGTAAGTTGCTATTAAAATACAGCTCCCAACCAAAGCCAACAAAGGCCCAGTGCATTTGGTGTTTTCATTCTGCCATCTTTAGCATGTTCATATCGAACATTCATCTTTATAGAATGGCTCTGAGCTTTAGATACCCTACCTTTATGCCAAGTGTAAAGAAAGGAAAAGACCAGAAAAAAAGATCAAGTGCCCAGGGCACAAGTGAATGCCCATGGAATCTGGCCTTTCTTTAAAATATTCCCAACAGGTCTACTCAGGGACTTGTTTTCATGTCTTATTGGAACCATGCTACATTGTTTTCCCTAGATGAAAAATAATTCAGAAAAATAGTAGCATTGATTGGGTTAGTGAACACCATTGTGTCTGAGACATTATCAACAGACAAAAGAACACGCAGATTCTGTTGGAGCATTTCTTGTCTTATACTTACTAGAGAAAATAAGTGAAATGGAACTTATGTGCCTTAGTATCCTAAACTTTTCGTTTTGTTTGGATTGGAAGAATCAATAGTCACTAAGCTTCAGATAAGGAATTCAGTTTTAATTTATAAATTCTAGATCATATATTAATATTTCATGTCATTTTAAATTGTTAATTATTCTCAAAAACTATTGAAAAGTTTAATGTTAACTTTATGTAATTAAGCCCAATATCTCAAAAGTCCTGACAATTCTAAGCCTGATATATAATGAAATGTAGAATGGTATGAATGTATATTTTGCTTTATCTCAAATTATGAGCTTGAATATCTCAAATCAAGCTTTTAACTGACTTTCTGTAATGTTTCTGTTATGTTATGTTCAATATCTCCCCAAATTAGGATTAAGTTAAATTTGAACTAATATATTCTAATCTATATAATATTTACACATCTGACTTACATTGCATTTTGTGACTATCATTAAAAAAATAACAATGCTATAGCATAGGCTATCTAAAAACAACAACAACAATTAAAATCATGCTATTTTATACTTTCAGTGGTCTTTGTTCTTGAACTTTAAAAAAAATCAACCTCCTATCCTACAAAGAAGACTTTGTAATGTAACCTGAAAATCAACAATATGCTTTACTGCACTGTTCTCTTGTCTGGATGGCATAGTGTAGATGATGGGTAATAAAAAAAAATGAGATTCAAGGCAATTATTTCCCAAACTGTTTGGTACTGGAATAATTGTAGTCATTTGAAAATATTTAGGTCTGAATCAAATGAACTTACTATTATATCAAATATGAAAGTCAAAATACATCACAGTAATCCTTGAATTTCGAGGGTAAATCACTTAGCTATAGTTATTTAAAGTCCTTGAGTATTTATTATAAAGTGTACAGCACAATATGAATATACAACTGGCTATATATCCCCCAATAACACATTGATATTCAGCTATTTCAGTAATGAAATAGATCTCAGTAGAGGACTGTTCTTTGATAGAAACAATCATTCTTAGTGAGGTATGTATTTAAACTATGTCAGCTTGTGAGAAACTTACTAAATACTTTGGATTAAAAAAAGTCCCTGTTTGATAAGTTGAAACATCGCGTTTACAGTATTCCAAGGGCATTTTATTCTATGGGCTTTTCATCATAAAATATTTTCAGTGTAACATTTGCTATTGTAATGCCCAAGATTTCAATATCACCCCCAAAAACCAGAGACCACCAGGGAGACCGAGTCACCCATGCAAAAGCAAAGGGCAGTTTTATTACGGCTTAGGCTCACCGGGCCTAAGTTCGGTCTCACAGCCTTCACCAATGCAGTGGATCCGTGCTGAGAGCCCCGAACAAGGGCTGAGTAGGGTTTTTACGGGGTTTAGGAAGTGGGAGTTACAAGAAATTGTGACATCCAATCATTATTGTATAACAGCATTGGCAGTAACTCTAACCATACACATTGTCCAGGGTGTTCGTTACTTTTGGCGGGACCCAATTAGAACATTTAGAGTATCTTTGAAATTAACCAATTACAGAGCGAATTCAGGGTCTTGTTTGGTGACTATCAGGTTAACTTTAACATTCGGTAGCAGGGTCCTATCTAAAGTTCCCATCTTCAGGTCTCACCCTTAGGAATGTGGGGAGAGGTAGCTGGCCTTTCCTGATTGGATACTGCAAAGTGGTCTCCTGCTCTAGGCAATGTGTAACTGCCTAATAGTTCCAGAGAAACTGACCCTTAGACCTTCTAGCTTAGAGAGGGACCTCTGTCATGGAGTCTGTTAGGTCAGACTTTGTCCTTACACTATCATGTGAAAATTCTAGCAGTTAATACACTTAAGAATTTAAAATTTGTCAGAATCAGATGTGAAATTGTCTTTTAGAAAGTGAGAGCTGGATGTGAGGGAGATCTGGCTGTGACATCTGTCACCCCATTGATCTCCAGGGTTGACTCGGCTGATCTGGCTGGCTAGGTGGGTGTCCCCTTCCTCCCTCACTGCTCCATGTGCATCCCTCCCAAAGCTGCACACTCGGTCGAAGAGGACGATCTTCCCTGATAGAGGAGGACAGTTCTTCGGTCAAGGGTATATGAGTAGCTGCGCTCCCCTGCTAGAACCTCCAAACAAGCTCTCAAGAAAGTGAGACCGACGAGACAGACTAATGTTCCAAATAATGCAATAGTACTTTTATATACAGAAAAAAAAAAAACCCACGGTTTTTAAAACCACACAGAACAAAACAAAATTGGTGGACTCAGCAGGACACTTGTAAGAAGAATTGAGCTTGTGTAGCTGACAAATTGGAGAAGGATGCTGATAAGCTGTCAATGCCATGTGAAACAGCTGTGCACTGAAGAAACTGGAGGAGTTTGCCTGCTCTGGAAATTTCCTTCTTCATGAACCTCACTGCCACCTCACAGCAAAGTTCTAAAGGGTCACTAGGATTTGCCCATTCTAATGCAGACTTGGGAAGGAAATAGTGGCTATGAGGGAGGGACAAGTACCTTCACCCAGATTGTTGGTTGTAAACACCTGGGGTGCTTCTGGGGTGTAATCTGAAACTGGTCCCTGAAAGCTGAAGGCAGGGAAAGTCTGAAGAAAGAAGCAGGCCACTCCAGGTTGGTCGGTGACAGTTTTAATAAGCCAAGGGAACTTTCATAGAAGACTTATTTGGGGTGGCATTTTCCCTCTCCTACCAAATCTTGAAAATTAATATACAGGCCATAACTGGGTTCAGTAACAAGTGTCATGCAGGTGTTCTCAACACCACATCACTAATTCAAGCCTCTCTCCTTGCAGCAGCCTCTGGGAGTGGAAAAGGCAAGTAGAGCCCACATTCCCAGCACCAGGAGAAGGAAGGAGCCTCAGATTGCCCAGGCTCCAGCTCCCGGGTCAAGAGGCAATCACGTCTTCTCAATGACATCTCTCAACACATGTCCTCCTCATCTATCTACACCACAAAACAAAATCCTAAGTCTGAATGAAGAATAACACTGCTGGATTTAGGACATGTGAAGGCCAGTTTTAAGGTCCTCATATGATAGGTGAAGCGGTATATCATTTGAAGGTAAACACAGATTGATTATCAATATGAAGTTGTAGAGGCTCCTGGGTGGTTCAGTTGGTTCGGCTTTGGACTCCTGATTTTGGTGCAGGTCATGATCTCACTGCCATGAGACTGGACTCCACACCAAGTATGGAGTCTGCTTGAGCTTTTCTGTCTTTCTGTCCTACTCCTCTGCTTGCTTGCTCTCTCTCTCTAAAATAAAATTAAAAATTAAAACATATATAAAGCTGTATATTTTAAATCCTAAGGAAATCACTATAAATACATGAAAGATGTAAAGGTAAAAAGCCAATGGAGGAGATAATATGATATAATACGGAACGTTCATGTAACACCAAAAAAGGCAGAGCAAGAGTATGTAAAGAATAGATGGAATGGGTAGAAAGCACCTAGAAATTTGGTTTATTTTTAATCCAACTACATCCATAGTCACATTAACTATGAATACTTTAAATATAACTTTTTAAGACCTGCAAGTGTCAAACTGGATCAAATAGCAAAATCTAATTCTATGTTGTCTACAGGACATTAAGTTTATATATAATAAAGTTGGATTAAAAGTAAGAAAGATGGAGAAAGACATACCATGCAAACACTCACCCAGAAAAAAGTTGGAATAGCTATACTAATATCAGAAAAAGCAAGCTTCAGAACCGTGTATATAACTAGGATTAAAAGATGCAACATTATATCATGATTAAATGTCAGTTCTTCGAGAAGACATCATGACCCCCCAGATGTATATGTTCTTCGTAACAGAGCATCAAAATCAAGAGGCAAAAATGGTAGCTAGTAAAATGAACAGAGACTTCAAAAATCCTTTCCCAGTAATTGATAGAACAAATACAAAATCGGTAAGAGTAGTGAAGACTGAATGTTTATCAACCAAATAGTCCTAGTTGACACTGATAAAACAATCCACCCAACAACAGTGGCATAAACATTCTTTTCAAGGACATATTGAACATTCATCAAGATATACCATATAATAGGCTATTAAAATTTTTTCTGTTTTTTTAATTTATTTTTTTATGTTTTATTTATTTTTGAGACAGAGAGAGACAGAACATGAGAGGGGGAGGGGCAGAGAGAGAAGGAGACACAGAACCGGAAGCAGGCTCCAGGCTCTGAGCTAGCTGTCAGCACAGAGCCTGACGCGGGGCTCGAACCCACGAACGTGAGATCTGACCTGAGCCGAAGTTGGAGGCTTAACCAACTGAGCCACCCAGGCGCCCCTAAATTTATTTTTGAGAGACAGAGAGAGACAACACAAGCAGGAGAGGGTCCGAGAGAGAGGGAGACACAGAATCCAAAACAGGCTCCAGGCTCTGTGCTGTCAGCACAGAGCCCGATGTGGGGCTCGAACCCACGAACCCTGAGATCATGACCTGAGCTGAAGCTGGACGCTTAACTGACTGTTCCACCCAGGTGCCCCTATTATAGGCTATTAAAACAAACACTCAACCGATTTAAAAGAATAGAAATCATAGCAACTATATTCCAATTGCATAATGGAATTTAATTATAAATCAATAACAAAAATATAACTGAAAATCCTCAAATGTATGGAAATTAAAGATTCTAATTTTTAAATTTTTAAATTTAATACAAATAAAAATACAGCATATAAAAATATGTGAGATACAGTCAAAGTAGGGCTTTCAGGATAATTTATAGTATTAAATACTTACATTAGAAAAGGAAAAATAATCTCAGACCAATAATCCAATGTTTTATCTTAAGAAATTTAAATTTTTTAATGTTTATTTATTTTTGAGAGACAGAGAGAAAGAGAGACAGAGCACAAGCAGGTGAGGGGCAGAGAGAGAGAAAGAACAAGAGGGAGACAAATTCTGGAGAAGGCTCTAAGCTCTGAGCTATCAGCACAGAGCCGACATGGGGATCTAACTTGAAAGATCATGACCTAAGCCCAAGTCAGAGGCGTAGCTGACTGAGCCACCCAGGTGCCCCTTATCTTAAAAAATTTAAAGAAATGTAGGCAAATTAAATCCAAAGCAAAATAGAAATAAGGAAATAATAATGTCTAGGGAAGAAATTAATGAAATTCAAAACAAGAAAAACAGACAAAATCAAGACACCTAAAAAGATACTCTTTGAGAAGTTCGATAATTTGATAAACTTGTGGTTACAGTGACAACAACAGAATTTTCTGCAGGAAGAATGAAAAGTTGCCAGTATTACGAAAGGGAGATAAGAGGACAGCAGTGCTGATAACATCAGTTCTAAACTGAATCCATGTCTTCAAGGAATCTGCCCTAAGGACAGCCTGTGACCCTCACAGACAAGGGTTTGAGAGTGATGGATCTGAAACCCTCAGTCAAGTCCCTTCCTGGGACTAATAAGTGAAGAAAATCTTCATGGCCACAACTTCAGAAACCTCCGTGTTATACAAACACAAGGAGGGTGGGCTGTTCTACAGTAGAGGAGATAAGAGAGGCAGAACTAACAAATCCAGTCTGTGGTCCTTTGTTAGATCTTGGGTCAAAAACAAATACAAATATCCATGAAAGATACCCAGTTGGATATTTGGGGAAAATTGGTATGCAGACTACTTGACACACTTAATAAAGAACATGTTTGTGTATCAGTGTTAAATTTCCTGAGTGTGATAATTTTACTGAGTTTGATACAATGTATTTTATTAAAAGAAAATGTATGCTAAAATACTTAAATGTGAAGAATCCAAAACTTAGTTTAAAATAATAAGTATGTAATTCAAAATGCATAGTGTTTTAAGTGGATATGTTTAGGTAGGTAGTGAGAAATAAGGACTGTATATAGCAAATAATGAAATCTGGACACTCTAAGTAAAAGATATATATATATATATATATCATTGTAAATTTTTAATTCCTGAAAATCATTGATTTTTATACCAAAATTTGACAAGAAAGAAAGAATAAAAGACAGAAAGAGAGAAGGAAGGAAGGAAGGAAGGAAGGAAAACAGGCAAGAAAGCAGGAAGAAAGGAAGGAAGGGAGGAAGGAAAGAAAGAAAGAAAAGGAAGGAAGGAAGGAAGGAAGGAAGAAATAATAGGAGAAATCATTAATGTTTATAGCAGATCACCTGATAACTATAAAACAATTAATTTTTGTTTCCTTGTTATTGTTATATTTTATTAGCACTACTACTGCTATTGTAGTCAGTACGGCTGCAACAGGATCAAATCCGATGATGGATTTCTATGGAGCCTTTGAGTGGCAAAATGAGTACACAGTGTCCTTGAAGAGATTCGCTCAGCCCAGTCCACCTGTAGATTCTTATCAGGAACTTCGTTTCTTGGGCACCACACTAGCATATTTGGGGACGGGGCCCTGGAATGCACATTTTAAAAAGAAACCCAAGTGATTTTTCATTCACACTCCAGTTATAAATTGTAAAAATCACCATGTTAGTTTATGAAATAAAGTTACATTCTCTATGGGATTCCTAGTCTACATTCAGTTTAAATTCTAGGAAATACCCAGTTGTAATTTGTTTGAAACCAATGGAGTCTATTTACTAAATAAAGTCTACATTTACTTTATTAGTGTATTTCTCTTACTTAATTTTTTAAAAGCACTTTTAATGTAGGTACATTAATCATATCTTTGATTTTGATTACTGGAAAGCTGGATTGCAGAACACTGGTATATAATTTTATTAAAATTAATCATAATAAAGTTTAAAGTAATCACATTTAAGAATATGAAACTCATTCTAATAGGGATTAAATTTCAGCTGCTATTTACATAAATGCAAATATAAATAAGTCAGAGAACTGTAGTCATACCCTAAACTTTGACTGCTGTTAACTGTTTCTTTTTCTGTTCCCTCACTGTGATATTACACTAAAAGGATGTAAGATTTTGAGATTCAAGGTGGCTAGTGTTCATTTCTTCTTCCTTCTAAAATCACACTGAAATTACAGAATAACTACAAAATAAAGTAAATAAACTAATTTAAAGACTAGGAGCCCACGAAAAGCCAAGAGGATACCCTTGGAAGAATAAAACTGAGATATTTCTAAAGGTTATAAAGCCAACAAGATATTGCTTCTACTTGACAAACCTAATCTGAAACTTCCACAATGCATTATAGACAAAATGAAAAAACTTCAAAATAGTGAGATTTCAAAACTTCCCAAAGGCACAGGTCAAGAAACATATTCTGGGAAACTATAGGAGGGTGTCTTGTAATCAAGTATGAATTTCATTAATGCTGTGTCATTTACCTCTTATTATTTTCTATACCTCTAGTGTTTGTCCTAGAATATATTAGCAAGGAAGTAACATAATTCCTCAGAGAGGGTTTCGCATCTGGAGAGAGAAGCTGGGAGGTGCCCAGGGTGAATTCTGACCATTACCTTAGGAAGGTCTCCTCCTTCCTATTCATCAGGAAAGCTGTCCATGACTCAAATGCATAATTATAACCTCAACTAGAAATCAGTGAACTAAAACTGCATTCACTGTTTGAAAAAGAAAAACATTTAATGTTGTGGTGAGGGATTTAAAACGAACCAGTTAGGGGCACCTAGGTGGCTCTGGCGGTTGGGCATCTGAATTTGGCTCAGGTCATGATCTCACGGTTCTTGAGTTCTAGCCCCAAGTCTGGCTCTCTACTGATAGCTCAGACCCTGCTTTGGATTCTGTTTCTCTTGCTTTTTCTCTCCCTCTCCCGCTTTCTCTATTTCTCTCTCAAAAATAAATAAACATTTAAAAAATTAGTTGAACTACTAATATTGATCTATGTTAACTACTATTAAGAATTTACACAGAAAATCCATAATCACCAAATATTTGAGGGTAACATAAAAGAACACCAGCTGGAACAAATGCAACAACTGTCAGTTAGGAAAGGAAATAAATGCAAAAATAAATCAAATCGCTTAATAAACATCTTCATTAAAGTTTGAGAAAAGAACATTCCCATAAAATATGAATATGAAACTTATTTGTCAGAGAGCTTAGGAACTTAAGATAAATGAAAACACAGACTAACGACATAGAGACTGAAGAAGAATACAGAGAAAATATAAGAGAAAAAGAATTCAGATAAACAAATTGAACATTTCACTGAATTAAAAAAAAACTTTTTAGATTTATGGTGACTTCAATGGAAACATTCTGATGAAGTTAATAAATAGCCAAAATAATAATAAAATTCTACAAACTTCTAAAAAATGAATATACTTGAAGGAAATAAAATTTTCCTTATTATCTGATGAAATGATAACAAATATTGATGGATCATCCCATTCTCTAAAACATAGCAACGTGTATAAGTGTTGTAAGAAAAATATTGTAAAAATAATTCTATATCTTATTATAATTATAAAAAACAAAATACTAACATTTAAGACAATTCAATAATAAGTTGAATTTGAAGTTATGAGTTTTTATTTAAATTCCAGTTATTTAGCATAGAGAGTAATATTAGTTTCAGTAGTGGAATTTGGTGATTCATCACTTACATATAACACCCAGTGTTCATCAAAAGTGCCCTCCTTAGTGTCCATTTTTAAAAATTGAAATTAATTGTATAGACTCTCCCAGGAAAATTGAAAGTGAGTTCATATAAATAGCAACCAAAATAGACACATAGAATAAATTTTTAAAACTAAGAAGACGCAGCTAATGTTAGATTGTGATGGTTAATTTTATGTGGATAAGGGATGTTGGGTAGCTGCTAAAACATTACTTCTGACAATCTGTGAAGGTGTTTCTGTAAGAGATTAGTCCTTTTTTTAATTTTTTAAATGTTTTTATTTATTTTTGAGACAGAGAGAGACAGAGCATGAGAGGGGGAGGGGCAGAGAGAGAAGGAGACACAGAACCGGAAGCAGGCTCCAGGCTCTGAGCTAACCGTCAGCACAGAGCCTGACGTGGGGCTTGAACCCACGAATGTGAGATCTGACCTGAGCCGAAGTCAGAGGCTTAACCGACTGAGCCACCCAGGTGCCCCAGAGATTAGTCTTTGAATCAGTAGACGTGGTAAAGAAGATTGCCTGCACCATTGTAGATGGGCATTATGCAATCCATTGAAGGTCTGAATAGAAAAAAAAAAAAGTAGAGTAAGACTAAATTTACTCTTTGCTTGAACTGCAAAATAACATATGCTTAATTGAACTGCAGAAATGCAGTGTTTTCTAGCTTCTTCAAGCAATATATATGTATTGTCCATTTTGTAATTGACTACGCTTTCCTCATGATTTTAAAAAGACATTATGCACCTATACAAAAATATACACTTATACACACATGTAGATGTGTTTGTGGTTTCTATAAAAGTTGGAATCAAAGAATGAACAGTACTCTGAAACTTGCTTTTCTCACTTAAACAACAATCATGCCAGGAAGAACATACAAATTACAGTTAAAAACTGTGTAATATATATTTATTATTTCTTTATTTATATGTATTATAATTTTTTTAGCATTTTTACCACTTACCAACTTTCAAGTCACTGCAAGTATTTGTCTGTATATGTATGATGAGTTTATAGACAAGAAGAGATATTTTAGGTGATATGACCAAACCTTGGGCTTAGAGATAGGGTGGAGAGAGAGATCATGAAAATCCATGCAAAATGTATTGTCATGTTATAGGAGAAGTTATGCATATTGATATTTTTGTTGCTGTTTGTTTACCAAGAATATATTCATAAGTGTCTATGTCGCTGTTAAAGTTATGCTTAATTTAGACAGGGTTACTTAAATTAGATTTATAATTTGTAAAGAAAAGGCAGACATTTTTAAGATCTAGGGAAAATAGGAACCATAAATATAAAATACATATATTTCTAAAAAAGTTTTTAGGATGGAATATAAGAAAATACAGAAACGGAGGGGATAAAAACACAAACAGAAGAATTTAAGTGAAAATCAAATATAAGACTAAGTATATTATGAATTATAATAATTGTGCATTGATTTAATATTTGTAATAAATGAAACATTTTCTTAGACTCACTATCTTAAAAGTATACTATTATAATATTTATATTAGATACCCCAAAAGCTTTTAAAACAGTTAAAAATAATATGACCTCCAGATACAGACCCGGAGACTTTAAGTGACATGAAAACAATATTTTCAGTACTAGTGTTAGTCAAAATAGAATTTCTGGTAAAAATAAGATATCAAGGGTGAGGTGTCTAAATATAGTGTGTATTCTGATTGGATGGGGGCCCCCAAATGTGAGGCGATGGGTTGAGTGAAAACTGGTGGTGTGGACAATGAAAAGATTCACCCAAGGCAGAACACAGGAGATAGAAGGTTATTCAATACACTGGGAGTGGTGGGCAGGACAGCTGAGGGAGACAGTCCACAATGAAGCAGTGGGTGGGAACTGTTTTTAGAGGAAGTGTGGCAATGTACAGAACATTGGTAACTGTGCCTGGCTGCAAATAGCCCATTGGTCAGTTAGGGCCCATGGTTATTTTGAGGTGGGTCACCCAATGGGCCTGTCTTCAGCCAGGGGGTTGGCATCATTTTGACCTCTCAGACTTGATCAAATTTCTATGGCTCAAGCCTGTTGTCCAAAAGCCCCCTTACAAAGAGGTTTGTAGGAGGTTAGTAAAACAGCAGAAATGTGTAAGCCTAAAATAGCACAGCATTTATGTGCATGAGATAAGTATTCTAAAAAGTGGAAGAAGAAATAGAAAATAAACATTTTCAAATTTGGAAACAATGTTGTTCAAATACAACAAAGCAAACAAACAACTAATAGGAATAAAATCAGGGGACCTTATACCATACTAAAACCTGATTTTACTCGATGTTAATTTATCTTTTCTGTATTTTAATCTATAATATATGTGGCCATATGTGAATAATGATCTATTCAAACATTGATGATATTTTACACACTAAGAAAAATCTCACTAAGCTTGGATTAAAATGAAATCATACGGATTATGGGCCAATAAATACATAATATGATAAAAACAGTTCCCAGGACTTCCATGTCTAAAGAAGTAACTAAAAACTAAGAAATAAATGAACTATGCATTCAAACAAGAAGATAACGTAAGAATAATTTTCTTAGCTTTGGATGGTAATCATTTATTCTTTGTTATTGTTATCATGCATTGTCTATCAAGATTTAAATGTGCATATCTTTTATCAAATACAAAATGATCAGGAAATAATATGCACAATATGTTTACTACAGCATTATTTATGATGGGAAGAAACTTTTTAGGGCATGAATATCTAAAATAAGAAATGTATAACTAATTCATTTTCAAAACAAATAATAAATCATAGTTTGTAAAGAATGTTATATAAATATGTTTTGTAAAATAATATTTTGTAATAAAATATTATGAAATAATATGGTGTAGAAGATATTTTGTTTTCAAAGTAAATAAAAATAATGTGTTCACTGACAGATATGAGTTGCTAAAATGAGTTTCAAATTAGAAGTTTGATACGTGGTGGTTCTTATTTATCATATCATTTCTCCTTGTGTTATTTATTTTTTGGCTTAAACACATTGTAAGTTTTCATTAAGACAGTCTATATAAAAAGAAAATAAGGAATTAGGAAATAAAATGAGTTGTGGGGCATAGCAGAAAGTAATCAGTTATCAAAAGGCACATATATATAAAATTATACAAATTATTGGAAAATTTTATCAATTAAAAAAAGACAAAACATAAATACATGGAATTACAAAAAAAAGAGGTTAAAATACTAATCCAGAAGAAATGAGTCTACATGAGAAAATTATTAAAATTTATATCAAATTATTTTGTAAATAAAAAAGTTAGATCACTTTAAATAGAAATATAAATTCTTGAATTGATTCTAAAAAAATAAACCTCAACTATACTAATATTTATTTAAAAATTGAATACATAATGAACAATATACATTCATAAAGAGCAGATATATATAGCTTTTCCTATGGATTAATTATAACAAAACTTCAAAGACTGTAGTTTTTGAACCTAAAAATAAATGAACCATTGCTTTGTTTTTTGACTTTCTGTAGAGCATAGAAATAGACAAAAATGTCAATATTAATTTTTTGTTTCTAGTATAAGCCTTATAATAAAAGCTTACAGAAAAAAGAGAATATTATAAATAAAATTGACTTATACATTGGTAAATTGAAGGCAGAAGTCCATTAAAAAATACCACTAATGCATATGTTTTAAATCAGAATACTTCAATGGGAAAAAAAGTATTATTATAGATTCAGTTCTCTCAAAATTTATATTTGAAGTACTAACCCCAGTAAGTACTAACCTTATATTCTAAGGCTAGAGTGTAACTGATTATATTTGAAGATACGGCTTTTAAAGAGGTAATTAAGTTAAAATGAAGTCCTAAGGTTGGGTCTTGTCTTACTGGTATCCTTACAAGAAGAGATTAGCACATAGAGGATAAAATCACTAGGGACCTGCACACAGCAAAAAGGGCACATCAAGTAGGTGACTATTTGCAAGGCAATGAAAAAGGTCATAGGAGAAACCAAATGTGGGCCACTGTGGTCTTGGACTTCCAGCTTCTATGACTATAAGAAAATAAATTTCTATTGTTTAAATCATTCATTCATTGTATTTCGTTATGGCAGCTCTAGCAAACTAACATGTTACTTTGTAACACATATGATAGTTTCATGTTTTAACCTGAGGAGGCTATATTCCCCTGTTGTTCAAACACGACTCTATAAGGTATTTTGTAGATGTGATTCTTTTTTAAGTTTATTTATTTATTTAGTTAGTTACCTCTACACCCTATGTGGGCTCAAACTCACAACGTCAAGATAAAGAGTTGCGTGTTCTACTGACTGAGCCAGTCAAGTGCCCCAGTGATTCTCCTTTAATCTTAAGAATGATATTCTTTAATCATGTGACTCTAAAGGCATTTTCCTAGATAATCTTTGTGGGCTGGATTCCATTAGCAGAATAGTCTTAGGAGCCTTGAGGGTTCTCGGAAGGAAGAAGATACGCTGCCTGTGGGCTGAGGCTATAGCTCATGCCCCAGGGTTCCAGCTGGCTCTTCTTGACAACCTGCCTATGGGTTTTGGACTTGCCTAGCTTTCCCCCAACTGTTGAATAAGCCAGTACCTCGGAATAAAGACATCTTTCTGTATTTTCCGGTCTCTCTCATTCTCTCTCTTTATATCTATTCATGTGTTTCTCTTTCTATCTCTATCATCATCTTCATACATACATACTTAAGAGTGAAATTGCTGAATCTTTTGATAAGTGCATGTATAGTAGACCATGCCAGTTTTCCAATGTGCGGTTATACCAGTGTGTGTGTGTGTGTGTGTGTGTGCGTGTGTGTGTGTGTGTGTCTGTGTGTGTGTGTGTGTGTTTAATGTATATCTCCTATTGGTACTGTTTCTTTGGTGGAAGAATTGGATTTGCGGGGGGGGGGGGCGGATAAAAATTTTAAATAAACATTAGTTCACTTAGGTTCCTGGGGCTGCTGAAACAATTTACCAGAAACTTAGCTTAAAATAACCAAAATGTATTGCATTAATTCTCTCAGAGTTCTGGCGGCCAGAAGTTCAAAATCAGTATCACTTAACCAGAATCACAGTGTGAGAAGGGCCACCCTCCCTCTGAGGCTCTACAGGAGAATCCAGTCTTTGAATTTCCCATTTCTGATGCCATCTCTCCAGTCTTCAAGGCTGACATCTGTAAGTCTCTCTCTGCCTCGTTTTCACATGGCTTTCTCCGGAATCTGAGTAAAACCTCCTTCTGTGCCCCTTTTATAGGGATAATGTGATGGTATTTAGGGCACTCCAGGATAATCCAGGATCATCTCCCCTCTCAAGACACTTAAGTTAATCACATTTAAAACCTCATGATTTTAGTTCTTAGTTTCCTGGGTTTTGTTTTTTGTTTGTTGGGTGTTTTTTGTTTGTTTGCTTGTTGTAGTTGTGAGGTAATCTTCACAGGTTACAGGTATCAGGATGTGGATAACTTTTAGGGAGTCATTTTTCATCCTATCACTAAGCAGTTACAATTTTAATAGATACATAGAGAAGTGATGCTTTTATTTTAACTGGTATTGGAAAGTAGTTGATGTAAATAATATTTATTTCCAAAACATTTCTAATGAAGATACAAAAGGAGATGTTTATTTCAGTTGAGAATGTGTATTTGTAAAAACCATAACCATCATTCTTCATGAATATTGTGGGAAATAAATAATGTAAATGAATAAACTCTATAAATCATGGTACAAATAGTAAATGTTGCTAAAAATCTACTGGTTCTGTAGAGCTTCAAGAACATCAAATGTGCTGCTATTATGAAATTATCATAACAAGTTGACAGAACAGGAAGGCCATTATTGAGTCATAGCAGTAAATAAAGAACAGAATTAAGCATGAAATAAACAAAACCCAGTATTATTTGCACTGAATATTAAGATAACTAGAAAAAAAATTACTCATCATAGTTAAAGTCTACAAGTTGCTCTCAATCAAGCCTGGGGAACTGGAGTTCACTAGATATGGACTAGAATCCCATAGGATAGTGGTAAGTAAATAGATAGACAGATAGATTATTATCATTTTTTTTCAAATGGCAAACTAAGCTTTCACGCTATTCATTAATCTTATTGAACTAGCACCTGATCCTCAGAGAAATGGTCTCAATCTCATTAAGTTGAGGCAGCTACCATTCCAGAGAAAGTAAGCAGAGAGGGAAAAAATATTCTATTTATAGGAGTTTTTAAAAAGAATGTCCATCAGAAACTCTGTGGCTTGAACATGTACAAAAATACATCTATTACATTTAACTGGAATGGGGCAGAGTGAATCAGTTTCCCTGTTCTGAAATGTTAAAGGGCAGACATTTCATTTTATTTCTTACTGGCTTCTCTACATTAAAAAATGATTCCGTTTTTGACAGACTGCTGCTGTAGATGGCCTTGTTACAGTGCACGGTCATCTCGGTGAATGACTTTGATTACTCTAGATCTTGATGCTGTGAAAATCATGTAAAAAATATAAGAATAGTTTCTTTTCAGTAAAAAAGGAAAATGCCAGGAAGTTTTCTCTTAAAAGAATAAAAAACTCTTTCTATGGAAGTGAGAGGAAAAGTCCAAACATCCTTATTTTATTAGGAAAGGCTTCAAAAGGACCTAATAATTTTGCTTTTGAAATGTAAAAGCTAACTTCTTTTTGACACTCTCTTGTTTTAATTCACATGAAATTGCATGTAAAGTATATAATTTATCCTTAATTCTTTGGAATTAAGTCTGCTTTTATAAATAATATTTGTAAATTATTTAATGGGAAACTCACTGGACAGAATATTTCTTTCTTTGTTGTTGATTTATTTTGTTTTTTTTTCATTAGTTGTAATTAAAAATATAATTCCAGCATTATTAACATACAATGTTATATTTGCTTCAGTTGTCCAATATAGTGATTCAACAATCCCATATATTACTTAGTGCTCATCAAGATAAGTGTACTCTTAATCCCCTTCACCTATTTCTTTTAAAAAAAATACATTTTTTATTTATTTTTGAGAGACAGAGAGAGACAGCATAAGCAGGGGAGAGTCAGAGAGAGAGAGAGAGAGGGAGACACAGAATATGAAGCAGGCTCCAGGCTCCAGGCTCTGAGCTAGCTGTCAGCACAGAGCCCAATGCAGGGCTCAAACCCACGAACCATGAGATCATGATCTGAGCTGAAGCCGGATGATCAACCAACTGAGCCACCCAGGCGCCCCTTCCCTTCACTTATTTCATGCATCCCCTCATCCACCTCCGCTGCAGTTATCATCGTTTTTTTGGTCTCTCTCTCTCTCTCTCTCTCTCTCTCTCTCTCTCTCTCTCTCTCTCTTTTCTTCCTTTGTTTGCTTGTTTTGTTTTGTTTTTTAAACTCCACATCTGAGTGGAATCATATGGTTTTTGTCTTTCTCTGACTGACTTATTTCATGTACCATCATAGTCTAAATCCAAACATGTTGTAGCTAGTGGCAAGATTTCATTATCTTTTCTGGTTGAAAAATATTCCATTGTTTATGTGGCTGTCCAATTTCCCAATGTCATTTGTTAAAAAGACAGTGTTGTGCCCCCTTGGATATTTTTCCTGGTTTATCAGAGATAGAGTTGTGAACTTATTTCTGGGCTTTCTGTCATGATTTGTTATTTTTGTGTGAATATCGTACTGTGTTTTTTTTTTTTATGGACCGAAATTTATTTAATTTAGGAATATGATAATGGGGGCTAATGTTGGCACTCCAGCAATGATTATTTGGAATTCAATGACTTGAGTAGGCCAGAGTTTTGTAAAGGAAAGGAGCACTTATGTTTAATGTAGACTACAGTACTATTCAGAGCTCTTCAACCTAGAAAGACAATGTTTCCATTGCAATGAAACTTGCTGTTAAGGTATGAGGTAACTGTATGTATAAAGGCAGGGTATCTCTTCCCATGGCACTTAGAAATTGACTCCTTTTTTCCAATACATTTAAGCACAGAGTGATTTCATTTCTTAAAGCATCTCCTAAACTTTCATGTAAATTACTCTTGACTGTTTTATCCCAAACTATTAGTCTTGTGTGAGAACACATCATCACTTAAAAGGTACCATACTTTTTTTTTTTATCACTATAGCTTTGTAATATAAATTGAAGTCTGCAATTGTAATACCTCCAGTTTTATTTTTCAAGATTGCTTTAGGTACTTGGGGTCTGTTGTGGTTCAATACAAATTTTAAGATTGTTTATTCCAGTACTGTGAAAAATGCTGTTGGCATTTTTATAGGAGTGGCATTAAATCTGTAGGTTGCTTTGGGTAGTACAGACATTATAACAACATTTGTTCTTCCAAAACATGAGCATGGAATGTCTTTCCCTGTTGCCTTCAATTTCTTTCATCAATGTTTTATGGTTCTCAGAGTACTGATCTTCACCCCTTTGGTTACGTTTATTCCTAGGTATTTTATTATTTTTGGTGTAGTTATAAATGGGACTGTCTTCTTAATTTCTCTTTCTGCTCCTTCATTATTGGTGTGTAGAAATGCAATACAAATGTACATTGATTTTGTATCCTGAGACCTTACCCAATTCAGTTATCAGTCCTAATCGTTTTTTCTTGGGGGCTTCAGGGTTTTCTATATATATATATATAGTATCATGTCATCTGCAAATAGTGAAAGTTTTACTTCTTCTTTACCAACATGGATGTTTTTCATTCCTTTCTCTTGTCCAATTGCTGTGACTAGGACGTCCGGTATTATGTTGAATAAAAGTGGTGAGAGAGAACAATAGTGTCTCGTTCCTGATCTTAAGGGGAAAAGCTCTCAGTTTTCCCCCATTATGATATTAGCTGTGGGTTGTTCCTTAAGGGTCTTTATTATGTTGAGGTATGTTCTCTGTAAACCTACTTTGTTGAGGGTTTTTATTACGAATGGATGTTTTTCTTTGTCAAATGTTTTTTCTGTGTCTATTGAAATGATCATATAGTTTTTATCCTTTCTTTTATTGATGTGATGTATCATGATTAGTTTGCAAATATTGAACCACTGCTGTGTTTTGGGAATAAAGCCCACTTGATCATGGGGAATGATTTATTTAAATGTATTATTGGATTAAGTTTGCTAGTATTTTGTTGAGAATTTTTGTATCTATGTTCATTAGAGATATTGGTCTGTAGCTCTCTTTCTCAGTGGTGTCTTTCTCTGGTTCTAAAAACAAGGTAATGGAGGCCTCACAGAATGAATTTGGAAGTCTTCTTTCCTTTTCAATTTTTTGGAAAAGTTTGAGAAGAATAGGTATTCACTCTTCTTTAAATGTTTGGTGGAATTCAGCTGTGAATTGTAGGGATTTTTTTTTATTACTGATTTAATTTAATTGCTGTTAATCTTTAAATTTTCTATTTCTTCCTGTTTTAGCTTTGGTAGGTTATATATTTCTAAAAATCTATCCATTTCTTCTAGGTTGTTACTTCTCTTTCATTTCTGATTTTGTTTATTGGAGTCTTCTCTCTCTCTTACTCTCTCCCTCTCTCTCCTTCATAAGTCTCACTAGAAGCTTATCAGTTTTGTTGATCTTTTGAAAGTACCAGCTCCCAGAAGGTGTATTTATTGATATACATTCTTGTTAATATACAAAATAAGTAAGTTATGGCAACCTAGTTATAATGATATAATATACAGTTTAATATTATGATTGAATACTGTGTGAGAAAATAAATTTTGAAATATTATAGAATAATTTGTAAATACAAAGGAAAAGTAATATACTTTTATTTTAATTTTTTAAACATTTATTTATTTTTGAGAGGCAGAGCATGAGAAGAGGAAGGGCAGACAGGGAGGGAGACATAGATTCTGAAGCAGGTTCCAAGCTCTGAGCTGTCAACACTGAGCCCAACATGGGGCCTGAACCCACAAACTTGCAAGATCAAGACCTGAGCCAAAGTCAGATGCTTGACCTACTGAGCCACCCAGGCCCCTGTAATTTTTTCTTCTTAAAGTGAAAATTAGAAAATAGAGCAAGGACATATGTTTAGTTACACATCCACAAAACAAAACATTTAGAAAATTATTGAATTTGAATGTCTAAAATACATAATAATTTTATCTATATACATATGAGGTATTATTTAGATACATTGAATAAGCTAAAGTCAATAGTTTTATAATATAAAATTCTCTGGGAAGCAATATAGAAAAAGCTCCCATCACATGTGTGATGAGGAATGAGTTGACTCAAAGCCCAGGAGTACAAAGACCAGCTATCTAAGGTCTGGTGAGGATGAAGAAAGGAAAATAAAATGGAATCTTGGCTACAGTGGAAGAGAACAATGTTATGAGACTTAAGACAGAGATATATTAATAATATCAGGGGATTTAATAAGGTTTTTGAGTGAAGAAAGAAGCATCCTAAATAAGTTTTGAGCGGGCAATATCAGTAGATAAGTTTCTGGGTAAAGGAGGACAATCGGACATAGAATGCTGATTAGTCAAAGGAAGAAATACATACATGCAGACAGCATGTAAAGAAAGTGAAAATAACTGTGATCCTTGTGGATTCTAATTGTTATAAAATGCCCCTAAGAAATTACATATGACATTAAAATTTTTATTATTGGATCAAAGCACAGACTAATTCTAATCACTAACATACCTTGTTTTGATATGGGTCAGACCACACTGTATTTCTTATGCATTAATATTTACTCCTGACAGTAGATAATAGAGGTATTATCTCCATTTGATAGATGAGGAGCAAAGGCCTGTAAGGGTTAAAAAACCTCTCAAGGAAACACAGCAAGTAATAGGAAGATCTATTAATTTAACCCAAATAGCCTGGTCCTTAATTTGTGTTCTTCATAATTACTCTACATATTGCTTCTCCACTTTTTAAGTGTGATATCCTAGAATAAATATAACAACACTCCAAATTCTCATCATATTTTATATGAGTAACATTTCAAGCTATGTCATTCAAGTCTAAAAATATACTTTTACAAGAACACCAAGGTTACTAAAAATCTTATAAATACTCTTAAATACTTATTCTCAATACTTTATCTCTGTTTTGTTCTTCAACTTGAATATGTAATGTAAGTGAAAAAAGGCAAACTCCTTTTTCACTTACATTATGTATTATATACATTACAAAATATACATAATATATACATTACAACATATAGTAATATATACATGTAGGGAACATGTATACAAATAAGATTGTTTTAAAAAGTTCTTAAGTGTACAAGTAAGATCGTTTTAAAAATTTCATCATTCTTTCTACAATTAAATGGAAAATATTTATTGATAAAGAGAAAAGTGGTTGCTGCTGGAATTCTGTGAAACAAAACAAAACAGAATCTATGAATAAGGCCATTTGTAGCAAAGTGGATGGACCTTGAGGGTGTCATGCTAAGCGAAATAAGTCAGGCAGAGAAGGACAGATACCATATGTTTGCACTCATAAGTCTAACAGGAGAACAGGAGAAACCTAATGGAGGACCATGGGGAGGGGAAGAGGGAAAGAGAGATGGGGAGAGAGAGGGACATAAAACATGAGAGACTATTGAATACTGAAAACGAACTGAGAGTTGAAGGAGGAAGGGAGGTGGTGGTCATGGAGGAGGGCACTTGTGGGGAAGAGCACTGGGTGTTATATGGAAACCAATTTGACAATAAACTATTTAAAAATCTATGAATAAGAATAAGCAAGCTGAAATATACATAATATATACGCATATACGTATATAATATATATTATGCATGTTATATACTGAAGAACATTTGGATTTGATCACACCCATTCTTTCTTTTTGGAATTTGGATTGGAATATTTTTGTTCATTCATATTTAAATCTACTTTAGAAAAACATATTATCCCTTGAAAAAGTGCTTGTATCTACTCAGCAGTCAAATTCAGAAAACTCAGCAAAATCTGCAAATGGTGATTTGAAATTTTTTCCCAAGAGTTTTTAGAAGAGACTCACAACAAATTTGGATCCTGAGTATATCTTTGGTAATTGTTTACTCTGATCATCCTGATATCCCCGATTTTAACTATCTTCTGAGATCTGGAGATTATTTGTCAGCTGCCCAATTTGTTCTGAAAATGTTAGCTCTCAGAGGAAATCTTCGTCTTTCAGACCTCTCTCTTTCTCACATTAGACTCTAGCTGTCACTGCCACACTACATATATTCCTGAGAGATGACACAAAGATTCTAAGATGCCTCCTAGTTAGATAGAAAGGAATATCAGAGAGAGAGAGAGAGAGAGAGAGAGAGAGAGAGAGAGAGAGAGAGAGAGAGAGAGAGAGTCAGAGACAGAGAGAGAGACAGAGAGTGAGAGAGAAACCACTTACAGCAGTTAAAAGGGCTTTTCCTCTTAACCTGTACAAAATCATTAAATGCTTTAACTAGTTTCTATGTTTTATGGAACCAATTTTTTCAAGTATGATTTGATTTTTATTTTTATTCCCTTGGAAAATGTAAGTTCATATTTGTTTGCTGCATCTGCTGTGAAACATCATATTCTGTCTCAGCCAGTTTACTTTGCCTTCTACTTAAATCTATCAGAATGCATATTTATAATCATTTGTGAATCTTCAACTTAATTATTGTGGCATGCAAATAATTTCTCTAGGTGATAATATTTAATAAATTGAAGCAAAAGTCTTTTTGACAAAGGTTTATTCTTTCATTTTGTTTTAATGTAAACACATAATTTATTATGAAGATTTCCAGTGGCCTGTGATTTCACATGACCTTTAGGAGGTTAATTTGCAACATAATGCTATTCCACAGTGATAGAAGAAACGACATACCCTTAAAGGGAACCCATTTTTATAATACAGAAGTCATGTCTGTCAAGAAGTACACTAGTTACTTAGCATTGCTATCGGACTGGAAAGGAAAGTAGTAATATAGCATAAGAGTTGCTTAATTAAATGACTTTTATTCTAGTTTTAGAAAGAAAGAGAGAGAGGGAGTGGGGAAGGGGCAGAGGAGAGAGAATTTCAAG